>JPKZ01004123.1:620430-645151 GCA_000803305.1 Toxocara canis | reverse complement strand
CCCCTTCCAACTCCTCCTCCTCAGCCATCTTCGGAGAACAGTTGTTCGCTTAAGCTCGCTTCCCTTTTCTCATCACTAGCACCGCTAACTACTCATTTATTGGTATTGTCGGTGCGATAGAAAACTGAAGTTTGTTATGTAGTTTGGTATAAGTAGCCCGTCTCAGTGGACAAAGTTTACGGTTGAATAATGTTATGCAAGAGGTGATGACCTGATGCGCATTGTTAGACCAAGATGACATAAGAGGAGTTGGCTTGCGTGAGGTCACAACGGGTCACTTCGGGGCGGGGCACGTGTAAGGGCAGGCGAGGAAAGGGGGGGAGGAGGGGGGGAGCACTTGCTCTTTGCGGCAAGCACGTGGTCGGCTGTGCTGACCTTTCGACCTCTGTGTGGTGTGCGTCTGCATAGCGACCCTCAAAGAACATCTAACCAACTGTTGCGTGCCCAGCCATGGACAGTATGGCGGTTGATTTTTCTCGCCGTCGGCTTACTCATATCCACTCACCTGAACTGCCAACAAGGTATCCCTATGCTTTAAAGTTGGTCGTTTCTGTTAGTCTACTCCAATAAATTATACCATTTCTACTACGGTACATTAAACCATTTCTAGTTCATGCAGTGTTAATCGTTTCTACATGTTACACATTGGAATGTGGTTGGAGGGAGAGTGGTTATAGCGGATACTATTTCGTTTCCACCAATAATACGAGATGCCTCCTTGATCGCCTTCTTAATTCTCTTCTTCAGAATCTCCGTTTCTTATCTCTTGCAATGTAAAAGTGCCACTGCTCCGACGCTGCTCTATACCTAAGTGCTATTTTATATTGCACGGACCGCTGATTACCGGAAAATTCGGTTTTTCATGTTTGGTAGTACCATATTCAGTGCCCTAAACATTTTGCGCGAGGTCTGCCTGTTTCAGAAAGCTCCGTACCAAAATCACTTCGCGATGGAAAGCTCCCTGATCTCCGCGCCTTCGAAGCTGTCGAAAACACTTCCTTTTTTTGGTCGAGTCCTCGATTTTCCGTCCATCCCCGGCCAAATCAGGGTCACTTCCAACTAAGTGAAACATTACCTCTCAACATTTTTTTCATTGAAAAAAAAAACCTTTTTAGGCCATTTTTTTGACGTTGATCCCACAGAGCACGCCTACTCCTCTTCCAGGGCATCAAGCTCCATGAATTTCTTAGGGAGAGAATCCGAAAGTTTATGGGCCGTGAGAAAACTCTCCTAATTTTTTTTTTTTGGATATTGCTAGCCTCTTCCATGCATATGTTTAGAAATTTTCCTAAGCAGTTCCTGCAGAATAAGACATGGTTTAGTAAACTAGGCTCCACATATGTCTTTTTTTCAAAAGCGATCATGAGAAGTTGCAATCCCAACTTGATGAGATCACTCAAGCAGAATTTCTGTTAGTTTGCATTAAAAAAACACTAATTTTCGTCACTTTCAATAAAAATATGCAGACTTGCAAAGAATTTTCCAGAGAGCCATTAATTCGACGATTGTTTATTCGATATACCTTCGGCGACCAATTTTCAGCAAAAACCGACTCGTGCAGCTCAGACGAGGTCAGCTAGAAGATGTACTAGCCACTGTACTAGTCCATTCACAGAATAGTGAAGTCCTACCTTTATGAACCTGTTCATAAAATTCTCAAAAGTTTTTCATGAGAATGAGAATTTTATGAGAATTTGGTGTCCCAGAAATGGTTTGCAATTGGGGAACCAGCATCCAGCACTACAAGAAGCTCATCTGTGACGGGGATCAATACCAATTGGTGCTTTTTTCGCAGTAGGCAAAACGTGACGCTAATGTTGCGGGAAAAAAAAATTCATGCAGGGTACGAGGGAAGACGAGTTGACTGCAAAAATGGTGCCACTGCATCGAAATACTTGTACCTGTTGTACTCTAGTGGGCTGTGCCGCCCAGGAGTACAGTATAGTATTGATACTAAAATGAAGTATGGATATGCTATGCGTCGTTGATATCATCTTTTTTTCTAGAAAAGGATCATATTTCAAGATATTAGATACAGTTTTTTTTCCACAACATGGAACGATGAGTCATTCAACAAAGTTGCGTATTTATTCGCTCTGAACTGACTCATTAGAAGGTTCATTTGCCTCTAACTACTGCTTCCCATTCGACACAGCTAAGTTTTCACGTTGTTCTCATCGCGAGCATTGTTTTAGCTGTTTCCACTCAGCGTCACTGTCAAGTACCATTCTCTTGTTGAATAGATCTTCTTAATTACGTATCTGATTACAGTTACAACTGAATTTTAATGTGTCTCGTCGTTCTGCGCTCTTTCTGCCGTTGCCTTTTTCTTTGTTGTGCAGCCTTTATTGAGACTGGTTGAATTTGGCTCGATGACGTTACCGGACCTCAAAATGCCCCTTTTTCGAAAGCGATGAGCTTTTTTATAGCAGAGCAAATGAAGCGTTTCTGTCCTTCCTTTACTCTATCGGGAAGGGCAGGGGGTGGAGTAAAAGTAGGGACTCCATTGAAGCATCTGCTGAGCGATGGACCTACGTGATAAGACAAGAATGTTAAATGAGGTAATCAGACGTTCCATAAGGTAATATAGCAGTAATAAGGTGTGCGTGAGATTCTAATAAAGGCGCAGTTAGCCTTGAAGTGACCCCATTATGCCGGTATAAATTGTAAGCTAACGCATAGCGTTTTAAATTATGTCATTTAATGTTTTGCATTATATGAGGTGTGATCCAAATTCCATACATTCATATGATTCATTTCATGTGCGCTTACGATACCCGTGGAACGTTTTAGAAGAGAAAGCGTGAAAATGCGGATCATCCATTGCGGCATCAAATACTTATTTCAAATTAGTGCTATTTTTGGTGAGAAATTTCAGCGAAGTTGTTAAGGATGAGGTACTCATCCTTTCTCACTAATCCCTTTCTCTTTATATACGCCAATGATGAATTTTAGAAAGTATTGGTGGAATTTCCTCCGCGTTATTTTCAGCACATGTCCAGATACGTCGCCTCTTCCAGTGATGGATCTGAGTGCCGCACTGTCGATTTTGCGACCGCCGATCGCCAGCTCGTTTCCGCACTTCGCTTCGCTCCCTTTCCCCGACCCGTCTGCATTCTTGGCGTTCACACAGCATTTACAAAACGCGCACAAGTATTCTTCACCCTCTTTGACCATACCGTCCGTGCCTCCAGCCCCTGTAGCGAAACGTGTCGCTCTTGATGTGCAGCCACCTGCCAGCCCTCAGTCTTGCTCGTCATCATCCTTTATTTCCTCCAGTCCGCAGCAATCTCCGCACAGGAAACAAGCCGCACCAATACCGGACGATAAAAAGGTGAGGAGAATTGATCCTAAGCATTACCGAACAAAGAGTTGGAAGGATATTAGACAAGATGATCCTACCGAGTTGGTGAAAAGTTTTTTTGAGGGATTATAAGGGATATTTTACTAATGAAACGCACAAGTTAATCAAATGAATTAAAAATCAAAAGTAAAAAAGCGCTGTTTGCAATGCTCTTTAAAATGTGGGCTTAAAAAAAGCGAATAGTTATTGGCAGTTATCCTCTTCGCATACCACCTTCTGATGGTGCTATGAAGTTTGCGCGATTGCACCAATGTTCACTGATGAAAGTGAGCCAGCGTTGGTTGCGATACGACTTTTGTTGACGGTTACGGATGTGGAGCATAGCTACGTATTGTTGGGTGGCGCTGTTTGGCGTGCTGACCTCGGTTACCGATCTTGTTTTTGTAACACATCAGCAGCAAAGAATTAGCCATCGCAACTGTTGCTTTATTACAAAGCTGCAACTGTCGAAGTCCTCTGCGCGTCCATTCGCATGAGGTCACCGCACGGCTAATCGGCCTTTCGTAGTGCACTGTAGTGCTGATCGTTAAAACATTGAGAGCAGAATTTTTCTCAAAAATGTAAACACTTACTGTGTCAGTATTATTGGTGCTTTCGAGAACTGAATGTGCTTTCGGTTCTTGTTTGTGCTTCAAAGGAGGTCTATTGCGACAGTTGCAGCAACAGATATCCTTTGGACATAACGCCATTGTTGGAAATGACGAAACGAAATCTTGCCAAACTGCTGGCTTAGTCTTAGTTTCATTTAGTAAAGTTTAGCAGAGAAACAGGCCTCAGTTCATCAAAGTTCCTGAACGTCATGCGACCTGGCTCTAACGATTACATCGAATACAAATTCATCATTTCACTTCATCATAGACTGAACCGCATAATCGTGAGGTCCATATTCTCGGTTACATATTCAGAAAGCTGAAACAATCAACTTACACGTCTAAATTGATCCTTGCTTTTGTCCTTTGGCTGAGCTCAACGCACTAGGCGGCATTGCTATATGACGCATGCCGGCATGAAAGAACTAGCAAGGAAAGGAGGGAAATTTGAAGCTCTGATTTCGGCCATATTTTGTAGGTACAGATTTTACAGATTATGTTTCGTATTTGTGGCCTTTCCGTCGAGGCATACCTGCCTAGAAAATACGGCTGAAATCGGAATTCGAAGTTTCCCTTTCTCTCCTAATAAGAGCAGGGAGTGTAATGCGTGACAGCAGCTCAATAAATGAATCCTCATTGAGAGATAGTAAGAGACCGTGACTCCATTCCAGTTGTTCCTTGCACTTCTCCTTCTCACAATACTTATGACAATCAGGTGAGAGGTGAGGAAATCGATGGACCCACACATCGTGGGCATGTAGGACTAAATTTGAAAGCTGAGCTCTGCATAAACGTATCGTCCATGAAAGCAGTAACTGAAATTGTCAAAGCGAGGTATTTATGCGGATGTCAGTTTGCAATACATAGCGCTTTTCATAATCTGATGCAAATTGCTCAGTATTGCATAACCTGTTTGCCCAGTTTTGCATAGCCTGTTTGCCCAGTTTTGCATAACCTGTTTGCTCAGTTTTGCAGCCATCAATTTTTGAAAATGAATCATTTTGGAGGCTAACGCTTTAGTTGACTGTGGAGAGAGATAATTGAAATGATGTGCCATTCTCGGGGGATTATAGAAAGAGGGAGAGGTCTCGTGAATTTGAATGAGAACGGAAAGTCGTTTTGTGCGAAGGGTAGGCTCTTTTGCAGCAGACAATCTTCACTAATGATGGCAAGATGAATGGGCACGAATTTTGTGCTCGGATGCGCGCATTCATATTCTGTACTGCTAGTGTCCAGATTTGACCTGTTGCCATGATTGCAATTGCCCATTGTCCTATGCGCCAACACAATGTGATGCGTGGTGTGCGTAACAAAGACAAGCGCATCAAATAGCCAGCCAATTTTGAACTCGACCCCGTTCCCTTGGGATTTCGCTTATCTCCTCTGGGCAGCTTCTGCCGTCTCATCACTGCGAGACATTCTTATTTTTACAATCTAATTGTTCCTTTATGCGACTGCTAACTTACAGACCACATTGCTATTTCCAATCATTTTCGTGTGGCATTCATTTCCGCTAGATATTGCCAAAAATCTCTCGAAGCCATAAGCGTTAACAGAAACATTACCTGTGCCATTCACGAACTTCATAGTTTTGACCTTATTCTTATGTTGCAACATCGATATACTTGGTATGAGCAAAGCCTGGCTGGTGGGATTTCTCACAAGGTGGATGTAGCAAGGGTGGCATCAACTTTAAAGCAGCACGAGAAAGTGTTGCATAGTTGGACGAGTTTATGACTGCATTCAGTTGGGAGAGATGGATTGTTAAGTTCGCCCAACATGTTCAGCGTGATTCCTGTACGCTCTGAATGTTTGCCGAATAACGAAAGCAGCTACTTTTGAAAAATATTATTTTCGAGGAAAAAGTGTTCTGGCAAATTCGAGGCAAGAATTGCCTAAAACGTTTATAGGACGAGGCCTATTATGAGAGGAGACGAAAAAACAACGATGCGGCGAAGAGGTCTCGTGATGCGCGCAGACAGAAGGAAGAGGCGATTGCCACGCGTGCTGCTTTCCTTGAACAGGCTAGCTCCTTCGATTTGTTTCCGTTCGATTCCAAATTTTTAGTGCCTCCAAACTTATGCACTTTTCCATGCATATACGCATTGCACACAACGTCCTACATGTGTGTTTTTACAGTTGGACAAAATTCGCATAGATACGAGAAAAGGAAATTGGGTGCGCCTAAGTGATTTTGTTCAAATGAATTTCAGCTGCGTAATTGATCCGTCAGTGTCGGATTTCTCTTTCTTCTTTTTTTGACACTCTCATGCGTGTTTCATGCTACATTTTTTTCTTTTCAGGAAAATATTCAACTAAGAAGCCAAGTTGCGTTGCTCAAAAATGAAACTGCCAAACTGCACTTGATGCTGTTCTCGCAACCGAAAGTCTTCGAAAATCTTCAACAAATAAAAAGCGAGCCGTAAATTTCGTTTGCCGCTTCGTATGCTTGTTTATTCGTTCCCTGTTGTTAGTGGCTCTCCACCTGCATCGTGAATTGGCTTTGTGAGTTCTCAACCTCTGAAATTCGACCAGTTTTGTGGGTTTCCTCAAAGTTCACAATTTGCAAGAAGGACCCGGATTGGAAGGAAGAAAGAGATAGGAACGGATTCTTTATGTTTGATTACGATACTGTCTGGTTAGCCTTCTAACAAAATTCCGAGTATACTAAGATATAATTCATATAGGCTCTGGTTTTTAACTTACCAGTTTTGAAAATTGAGAATGCAATAATACTATTCCAAAACTTCTCACATGAATACGCCTATCGAGGGTTGTCGGCAAAGAGGGAGTACATACCTCTTACCCCGTCCTTTCCGCTCCCTCGCTNGGTCTCGAAACAATGACTGACCCAAAACTTCTATGCATGGTCTGATAATTTACATCCGCTTTTCGCCAATGCGTCGTCGTAGTATCGACCGTTAGGTTTCGACTAGAATTTTTTGGTTCGTTTTGTTGCCAGAAAAATAGAAAAGCAGTAAACTTACATTTATTAGCAAATAACAAATGAAATTTTACCTTTCTTAGCAAAGCTTATAATTTTCATATGGTTCTAAATTTTTCCACTCTGCTTCTCCAGGAATCAATAACTCTCCCCATCCACTCCCCGGAACCAATAACTCTCTCCATCTACTCCCGGCAACCAATAACTTTGTCCTTTTCAATAACCTTCGATAGGCTACTGCTCACTTGTTTTATGGATTATCGAAAGAAAACAAAACGGAGAATACCAAGAAAATCAACAAAATAACTTTTAGCGTTCTTTTGAAAATGTGCCATTTCATTGCCAAAATTCGTTCACGTTGCCAAGCTCAACTATCGCCACCACTACAACAAAATTTGCTACAAAATTTTCATTCTTTCCAAACACCAAATGAATGGCGCTTTTTGCAGTGAGAGAATCAATTAAGGAGGGCAAACTCCATATAATCAAGCAATTTGCTTTATTCTTGTGAATAAAGCAAATTTTTTTGTGAACGATTCAGTTCGCATCAAACAAATGTTTTTAGTCGATGTGTTTACAAATTATTTTTTTGTGAATTGTTCATCACCAGTACTTATTTTTGTCTATCTTCATTCGAAAGAGTCGTTTTCTTCAGTTCGCCTTATTGAGCATTTCGGTTTCATCACCTACCAGTTTCGAATGTTGAGTAAAACTTCACGAGCGTTTCGTTTGCGTGTATATGTGTGTGTATGTTGTGTGTGTCTGTGTATGTGTCTGTGTGTGTGTGTGTGTCCATGTCTGCGCCTGTGTATGTACTTTTGTGCATGTGTGCCAATAGAATGCAGATCTGACTTTGCTGTTGTATATAAGCGAATGTAGCAGAAGTGGAACGGTTTGAATATTTCCTCGCTGAATCAGGTATCTTCGATTGACCTCAGGTAGCAGTCAGTCAACCTCAGCTTTTAATTCTCTTTCTACGTGTATTGTTTGTTCGTGAATATTGATTGTATGCATGTTATTTGTGCAACGGGTGTACAAAATAAACCCTTTTAAATACTGCGTCGGCTGTATATTTCATTTCTGGATTTTACACTAATCAAGCAACCGAAAAATGCAAAGACGATGTACCAGTTTCTCAATATTATACTTAAGGTCGGTCTCAGCTTGGAGAGGGTGTATGGGATGACAACTGCACTTTGCAATTCTCACATCCAGTGCGCCAACGTCGCTTCTGATCTTTTCCATTTCAACACATTTTTGAATGCACGCAAACGGAAAGCGATCGTAAATCAAATGAGAGCAATTACTGAAATCGCTTACAAATATCAGCACGTTACCGCTCGGGCCTTCAGTGCGGTGTCTCGATGTTACTGAGGCAATCGCACGCCGAGCACAGCCATCCCTTTCGCCGTTTTAGCCTACTGTTAACAACCCGCTGGCTGGGCTGTCAGTGGTATGGTGGGAAGCAGCCGGGAACCGAACCCAGGTCTCCCCTCACCCGAAGCGGGGGCTCTACCACTGAGCTATTGCAGCCCGCATTTACAAATGTTATAATCACAATTTGTAAATCAGATCCCCAGTGAAATGTTCGATTAGTGTTTTGTTGTCAGCACACCCCTTCTGCGTTCGTGCAACCATTTAATTGTCACACACGACCTCAGTCATACATTTTGTCTTGTACTGTATTTCATAGGCAACCGGGAACTATCGAATCATTTATTAGCATCGAAATGTGCAGAGAAAAAAGAAGCACGTAATAAAGCAAAACGAGCTAAACGATTGCGAGAAGCTATGAACAATTTTCTCCGTCGTTATTGGACCAGGTTATGGTTGAGTGCCAATCAGGCTGAAATGAGCTCTATCGTAAATTACTGACTGCACGAAGGGTGAAGAGGAGGCTACCCTAATCATACATTTACTACTTGGTATAAGAAATGCTGTCAAGCAAAGAAATACCCATATCATCGTCGAGATTAAAGAGAATTCATTTTGAGCCTATTTTCATGTTTCACTTTGAGCTTGTTAGTGGTGGTATTGGTAGTACTGAGTTATTAGCAGCTGATATTTTTCTATTTACGAGGTTCGATCAAAATTAAAATCGAAAAGTATCTCATGGAGTCGAGTGACTTGACCAGCTTTAATAAAACTCTTCAATTATTTTTATTAACTAATCAGACCTGAACTTATAGTTATGCCTTACATATTTTGCGGTACTTGAAGCTTCATTGTTATATCACAGCCTACAGTACTGCACCTTGGTGGGAGATGTAGAACAGTACAGTTCTATTTTCTGACCTCAAAATGTGCTCTATTGTAGGTAAGTGTTACCGCAAATTACGTGCGTTTTACTCTAAGGAAACTAGAAAGAGATAAACTTTGAGGATTTTCTTAAGTTGTGTCTAAAGTGTACTTGGAATTTCGGCGAGCACTGTATAACAAAGTTTATGGAAAAAGAAGGTAGCTCTTTTGAAGCTTCATTATTAATTACTTCCGTGGCGCTAAGCAAGCAAGCGCGTTATATGGATGCGACATTGATTTGCATTTGTCCGGGATTTTTTCCATCGTTTCCATGCTTTATTATGCATTCAACTGCTTTTCCATGAAAAACCTCTGTTTTTTTCACTCGCAGCAGCAGTTGCGTGTTTCTGGATTTGTAAAGAAATTGTATTTTACTCCCCGCGAAATTGCCGAAAAATGAACTTTTTCCTTAATCTGATTAAAGCAGATAGGCGAAGAGAGAGGAGATGGTTTCGGGAGCGCATTGTTGCACCAAAATGCGGGCCATTCTTTTCAATTTTACTGTCGTTTTTATGTACCATGCAAATCTGCATCTGCAAAGCACGTTACGAAGTTTGTATGCATGTATGCGTAAACAAGCGCTTGTCTCATATCTTTTTCTGTCTGCGGGTTTTGATTGGAGAAGTCTGTTGCCTCGACTGTGATTCCAAGCGGAGAAGCACTGAAGATAGAGATTTAAAATTTTATAAAATGTGCTCCAAAGAGTAACTAACTCCTTGTATATATTTTAGAGTGTTTTACGAAAACTGGGACAAAATTGCAGAAGAAAAATTGGTTTAAAAATTACGTTCTGCACCCTGTTGAACCCTATTTTTTGCTTGCTTGGTCAGATAAAAATGAACTGACATGTGCGAGCCACAAATTGTCTCGTCCGAAGAACATGGTTGCTGGTAATTTATTAGTAAAGTAGAGCGCTACAAGAGTTTTAAGACTTCACTGAATCATGCAGTGAGTTTATGCTTACTGTGGCCATCTGAAGCTCATAAACCATTGAACAGGAGATGGAAGTTGTGCATTTTATGCAGTTCAGTCATGGTTTTTTCTGCATACTTCATTGCCGTGGTGTACTTTGGCGGTTAAAATCTCCAAGTTCTTGTCTTTGTCTGTTGTTTTCCCTGGGCGTCTCGATTCTCTTCTTAATTTTTACCGATTTTCTTTTCACAGGTTTGCGATTGCAACTATGTGCGTTGATGCCTCTTGATCTGTAGATTTCTGAGTGCTTGAACTTATCGGGAAAGAGATAGCCTGGTCGTTCACACAGAAAATAAAGCGATCAATTATGACTGAAAATGTTTCGTGCTTAATTTTTAAAGCACTTGAAGGGTTTGTTTGACGCAAGTGCTGCATACATAAATACGTCAAAACTCGGCGTTGCCATAATGCGCTTTGCAAGTTGCGGGTTTTGCTGAAACGAATATCATGTCAGGTAGATCTGACATATTTTTCGCTATTTTTTTGTTTAATTACTGGTCGTCAAACACCGCGGATAGTACGGGAGAAAAATAATTGCTCATATTATGTCTAGGGCAAAGTTTAAAACCTTAAGGTATTATAGAAAGGGTTCCGAGGAATTTTTTGGTGAGAATGAGAAGTCTAGGTGTATCGCGTGGTAGACCTGCGTACAACTCTGCATCTTTTTAATGTTTAAAGCCCCTTTGGATGCAATGAGCACCAGCTAGGAGGTCACTCTTCGTGAATTTGTATGTTTAAGTAGTGTTTACCATAGTCGACCATTCGCTCCCCGTGTCATATTTAGTTGACTTGTTTTCACAAATGTCTCATAGCCTAATAGTATGCCGTGAACGAAGGTGCTGCCAGCTTAGCTGACAAAAAAACGCCTAAACCTAATTGGCCACCATTCAAATTTTTGCTGTTACGGAGTTGCATGTTAAAATTTTTATCCATTGAGTGTAATTTGCCACGTCACATTGATCGTTGCTATGTAATGAGTTCCCGTTAGGCGTGAGCATTTGTGTGCGTTAGATTTTGCGGTCGACGGTCGGTTATCGTCTTTCGAGCGGCTTATTCGGTATTTTTCGATCTTCATATTTCGTCTTTTGCTGCGAACGTTGTTGGGCATATTAAGCGGGTTTGATTTTTGCTTCGACCATAGGATTAATGGGTTGTCGAGTTTTTTTTCAGTCTGAAACCTAGTACTTGAGGTAATGAATAAATGCATTGACCGTGAGCCAGTCGAATTCTGACACTGAGGACTGTAACATTTCAGCTTGTCGGGAGGAAGAGGGCGAATTTTATTTGAAGGAGGCAATTTGAGGAAAGGTCTAGGGTCTAATGTGAAATGGCACCGCCAAAGGGGGGAGTAAATGTGAGAGACGACTGAATTAACGATTCTTATGAAGTAGTGTGTCTAAAGAAAGGACTGAATTTAAAACGAAGATTGAATTAGAAGGGGCTTGTGTAAACTCTTGTTCGTGGTTTTCAGAAAGAAGCTGTAAGTTCAGAGGAGAGGGATAACTGAGTTCAGGAATTCGCAAAGTATGACATGATTAGTCGTTTTTTTTTTTTTCTTTTTTTCCATTCTCTTTTGTCATCTTTCTCCGTTTTCTAATTTTTGGGTTTTTTTTTCCTTAAATTTTTCCTTCGCTTATTCATCGTTTTTCTTTATTGAAATTAGTCCATGCGATTTAGATCGTTTTAGCTTCACATTTCCACTTTTTAAGCAATCTTAATTGTTTTAAAATATCAGCATGCCAAGATCTTCAGCCACAGCTTTCGTATTTCGCTAAATTGATTACATATGCTGTACGCGAACGCTTAGCAAAAAACGCTCTAAATAGAATTGTTGTTGTGTAATTGTTGAGCGGGAAATTTCATGCGGTGATTAATATTTTTGGCTATTTTTGAAATTTTAAACGACTGTTGAAAATTAATATTTTTAAAATATTTGCAAAAAAATTGTTGGTAAATAGTTTTGTTTCACCATTAAATGTATTAAAGGAACGTTTTGTTTTGCGAAGTTGACCACAGTGAAAATTTAATCGTTTTTTTTTGTTTCTTTTTATCGATAATTTTTAATGTTTTCTTTAATGGCCGATCAACGAAGAGAGTGCAAAACATCGGTGACGGTCGACGTGCAAAAGATAACTTTTTGTGCGCGTTATGATAAATGACGAAATTCGAAACATGTTACAACGGTGCTCGAACTTCTCAAAACAAAAACGATGCTTTTCGTCACAATAATGAATGATTGTTCCTTCTAAAGCGACGCTACAATAAACGCAGCGGTCTATCTGAGAGACGTTGCTGAAAGCCATTTGCCATATATCAAGGAAAACAAAAACAAATTTCATTCATTTTCCGCCCACTCCCGAGACGAAATTCTTTTGTTTGAGGAGGAGGGTTTTATGTTTTGCTGAATCTGGGACATATTAAGTAAATGAAACGTCAGAAATAAAAACGGAAGAGAACAGTGTTTGTAAGCATTTGTTTACGAAAATATCATAGAAAGAGACTTCACGAAAGTATAATAGACAACAGTTTTCGAAAAAAAAAAAACAAAAAATGAAATTTTAGACTATATTTGATGATTGTGGGGCGGCAATAGCTCAGTGGTAGAGCCCCGGCTTCGCGTGCGGGGAGGCCCGGGTTCGATTCCCGGCTGCTTCCCACCATACCACTGACAGCCCAGCTAGCGGGTGGTACTTAACAACAAGCTAAAACAGCCAAAGAGATATCGCTGTTGCTCGGCGTGAGATTGCCTCAGTAACATCGACATTGCACTGAAGGCCCGAGCGGTAACGCGCTAACGAAAAAATCAAATTTGATAATTGTGCGCCATACGTTATTCGATATTTAAATATGCAAAAACAAATTTCTATGTGCATGTGCTTACCGGTGTGCTGTCGATAACAAAAATTTGCATTCCATAATGCAGAGTTTATATCTGGCAAATATATTTGTGAAGAAGTCCAGCGAAAAGGGACCGTTGGGTGCTAGTTTACGCGTTGTTATGCATTGCGGTCAGATAGATCCTTCTTGAATCCTTAAGAGGTTTCTTATGCATCTGCCAAACTTAACTCTGTGTGAGGAGTTGTTAGCAATAATTTTCGTGGTTTGCATGATTTGTTTTTGTGTTCAGCAGCATTTGCATATATAAAGCCGCGGAAGCTTTTATCGGTGTATCATATTTCGTTGCCAAATTGTCACACTGAACGTTGCACGCAGAAAAGTGTGTGATATTGATGTCCACCCAGTTCAGCGTATGTTACTTTGCAAACGCGTTATCATTGTTTGCTATTTAGAGGCATGTACTTAATGCTCTCACAAACATAATGTTGTTGCGATTTTTGGAGCCGTTTTATGCTCGTCCGATTTCGTTTTTCTGGAACGCTTAGAAAGTTCCGGCGTTTGCGCATCTCACATTCGTAGAACTTCCTGACCTTAGCCATAAAATTTTTGAGTTATTTTCTACGATTTTCAACGGCGGTCTAGAAATTTTGAGGCGAACACTGAATGTGGACTAAGAGTCAGCCACACCTTCGTCCTCCGATTTCTCTGCGTAGAGCTGCGACAAGTCCGCTCTTCTTTTAGATGACGCCGGGATGGCATAAAATGGCTGCAAATCGTTTTCTATTTTACCATTCTTATTGGTGAATCATAAAAGTCTGCTTCGGCATCCAGTGATTGCGTTCCTTCGTATAAGGTGATTTTTTTAAGATGGCGTCGCGTCGTGGCTTACAGTTGAGTGTGCAGTTGGCGAGGCAGCTTCATTCGAGCTCGAAGAGACTCGCGGCTTTCACATTCTCTGCTAGTCAGGCAGATCCTTCTCTTGGTATGCCTTTATCAGATGCTTAATGGGCCAGTTCGATTTTGTCAGTAAAATATGTGGTGTTCGATAGTTCCCAAAAATCACTTTTTATTTTGAGTGCACTCGCTACAGTGCGAAGTGGGCGCATCATGCGATCTGAGTTTGGCATTTGTTTGTCAAGACTGCCAAATCAAATGTTGTTTCAGGTTCAGGTCACTGAACCTTTATCTACTGAAAATATGAAGTAGCTCATGAAAATACTTCAGCAGCTTATACGTGATATCAGGGAACCGTTTATGCACCGTAAAAACGAAGTGGACGAGCAAGGATGATACGCCATGGCAGATTACTCTGTAACCGGTGTCAATGCCATTTCAAAGCGTTTCACATTTCATCGCACAGCGATAGTGGACCCATTTCAGGGGCGACGTCGAAGATGAATTTGTGCCAAGCGGTGAACAACGCAATGGATACTGCGTTGAAGAGTGACCCATCGACTTGTCTCTTCGGAGAAGATGTTGCTTTCGGCGGCGTTTTTCGCTGCTCCGTCGGGCTACAAGAAAAATACGGTCCCTTTACCTTGCATTGAGCAGTACATATGTTCACCCATTCCCTTTTTTTCCCTTGTCTTCTCCCACTTCTCCCATCCCCCCTTTTTTTTCTCTCCAATCGTCATGTAGGTCTAGGAGCAGTCTGGAATACAAATATTCGAATATGTCGCCTGCCACCTCATCCAAATGATTATTTCGAGCAATCGATAATATGAGCACGTTTGAGGAAAAGGTAGCCCAACAGCGATAGTGGACCCATTTCAGGGGCGACGTCGAAGATGAATTTGTGCCAAGCGGTGAACAACGCAATGGATACTGCGTTGAAGAGTGACCCATCGACTTGTCTCTTCGGAGAAGATGTTGCTTTCGGCGGCGTTTTTCGCTGCTCCGTCGGGCTACAAGAAAAATACGGTCCCTTTACCTTGCATTGAGCAGTACATATGTTCACCCATTCCCTTTTTTTCCCTTGTCTTCTCCCACTTCTCCCATCCCCCCTTTTTTTTCTCTCCCTAGCGATACTAGTAATCGTCATGTAGGTCTAGGGGCAGTCTGGAATACAAATATTCGAATATGTCGCCTGCCACCTCATCCAAATGATTATTTCGAGCAATCGATAATATGAGCACGTTTGAGGAAAAGGTAGCCCAGCGGATTATTCAAAAAATCCTTGTTCAATCTTTCATAGTGATTTTTTTTGTTCGGCAATTGTTGCCAGATTTAGACTTCCTCATTAAGGTGGTGTTAATGCGTCGAACAAATTTTTTAAAGGCAGTGTCAGCTTTGGAGTTGAATTCTCTTTATAAGACAGTCGAAATATTTTTTTTTCAATCAAAAATTTAAGGTTGTGTTCACTGTTGCGAAGTTGTGATATGTCTGCCGTGACTCTATTGTAGATATTTAGTGTCTGCTCAACGTATATATGAATATACCGCATCCCAATTTTATAAATGCTGTTTTATTTTGTTCTGCGAAAAGCTGATATATTGATAGCCAGCCTGGGATAGAGTTGACAAAGCTAGGAGGTGCTTTCAGAAGCTGTCGCATCAAATACGAAAACCCCAATTTTGCCGTTCGCCGAGCGCCATATTTTGAATGGTCAACTACAATTTTTGATGGCCGGAGCTCCTAATGCTAAAGTGCGGTTTCTGTGAGACGTCAAGCATCAAAATTTCCATCGAGCCACCGAACGGGCAATTTTTACCATATCCTGCTTCAAAAAAAAAATTTTTTTTAATTGTATCGTCGGCTGCGCGTTTGGAAATGAGAGGGAATTTTCCTGCATTTGCCTTCTAAAACACAATGAGCCAAATGCTTAAAATAGTGCGAACTCATACTCGGCATTGTAAAAGAATCGATAAAGCGATGGCGTTGTGAATGAAAACATAAAAAGCACGTAAGCCCAGTCAGTGTTCAGAGGTGTCTTAGAACGTCGAACCGGTAATCATCTGGAGAGAGCTGAACTTTTTCGCAAAACAACGTATCCGTCCAATTTTTCGCCAGGTTGTCGAAATTTTTTGGGGTCCACGGCACTGAGCGTCAAAAGCAAAAGTGGGCGAATCGCCAAGTGCCAAACTTTTCGTTGCGTCGTTTGCAGCACTGGTTTTTATAAAGAGTACGCATTTTCCCTTGCAGTCCTGTTTTTCCGTTTCTCATTCTATCAGTACTTTTTTCAGTAACCTTCTTATTGCTTTTGAAATTGGACTGCGCATTGCGTGCACTTCTCAATTGGCTGCATTAGACTGCTTTTTCACATCTTCATTATTCGAATGTGCATCATGTCTTATTCCGTTTCCACATGTTCCTTTGTGGATTTACATTGATTCTTAGGCGAGTAATGTAATTCTGTGCAGGTTTCGTCGTGTTGCCTGTACTGCAGTCTCCTCCTTGGCATTGTCTTATTCATGACTACTATTCTACCTCATCTATGAAGATACATCCAGAACAAACTGCTGAGTTTTTCTGTTTTTTTTTCTCGATGTAAAATGGCATTTCTTTTTTGACTCTGGTGATTCCAGCTGTTAGCGGATGGGAAAAGATTTTATGAACTGAGCTGGAAGAAACATATTCGAGGAGTGTGGACGATATCGACGCTTGATTTTCAGTTGAGGGAGCGTTTTCTGTGACAAAAGTCTACAGTTCGTAAAACTGACGTTATTTAGTTGATTAAGCACAAATTGGATGGGATATTTTGAGTTTTGTTTCTAAGGCTTGAATGAAGCGAGCTCTTTGTGTCTTTGCACTGCAGTTTAGCGACCGCAGTTTAATGCGAAGTGTTCTTTTCACGGAATTAATGTCGTTTAGAGAGGTGCTGAATATTTAGCATTATCGCTGAAAAAAAATGAAAAAAAAAGAAAGAAACCACGAGAGTGATAATATTGTTTTTATGAGGTCAGCGAATGAAGTTAGGTCAGCTATCGAAAGCGTGTCGCGATCTGCAAGAGATATCAGCGCCGCTGTTATACGTCCACTGAAGCGTTTTGGAGAGGAGTACAAACTCCTCAATTATGCGAAGTAATCAGGCACAGAGCAGTTTGCTAATATTGAGAGGCGTTAATTGTGGGAGAAGGCCAATTGTGAAAATAAGTGAAGTTTGGAACGTTTTTTTTTTTGAATTGTTGCTATTATTTAGCCGTAGACTAGTTCGTAGATGTTGTGCGAAAAGCAAAAAGGGAATAACCGTTCACATTTCTGCCTTTCCGTCGTACTATTTTCTTCACTCGCTTACCGCCTTTCCTTTACTATGAACGGTATTAACTGGGTAGAGGAAATGGTTTCGTCTACTGCCGGGGTTTGTATATCATAAGCGGTAAATGCAGGTAAGGATCGCGTGTTCAACACACCTTTGTGCGAGCAGGGTATCGCGGGCTTCGGTATAGGACTCGCAGTGGCAGGTGCTACGGCTATCGCCGAGATACAGTTCGCCGATTATATTTTCCCTGCTTTTGATCAGGTTTGCTACTCTAGGAGACTTGGATTCTTTTGTGTTTCTCGCAGAGTGCGCATGTTTTGTTCTGTTTTCTACATTTTACACATTTCTGTTGAGAGGCGAACATTTCGCCTGTTGGATGCAGGCTTATTCTTGCTTATTATTTCTAGTGTTTTTCGTTGTTATAGTTGATTATTGACTCTCTTATTATTATGAATGTTGTTGATGTTGACGTGAGTGTTTTTATTGTTTTGGTGACAATTAATATACCCGACTGCCTCTGGTAAAGCTACTAGCTCAAGAACCGCTTCTTGCAAAAGATTAGCTGAGAATGATTTGACACATATATTTAGTGAACATTGCATATCGCAACTAATATATGCATTCTAAAAAGTATAACAAATCAAATGCTAAAGGCATACTTTAATGTTGGATCGAATGGAAGTCGGCTATCAAAGCTGTGTGAAAATAAAGGCGCAGGGCTTATTTGGAAGTAACACAATAGTTGTTGTTGCCGACGTTACAAGTAACGGTCGTCAGCCTATATGGAATGACTGGCCTGCTTTGATTAGGGGAAGAAGACGGCAACGAAACGAAAGTGTTTATCTTACGTCTTTATTTGATCAGTTTTGTGTTTTCTAATCATTTCATCCTGTTTGCTTGTAGGCATTAACTAACATTTTGCAATATCTAGCTAATATTCATGACTGGGGCGAGTTGAAAGGGTTCGCGTTACTTCAGATAGTCAACGAGGCGGCCAAATATCGTTATCGCAGCGGCGGTCTCTTCGACTGTGGAAAGCTGACAATCCGTGCCACTTGGGGTGCTGTTGGCCACGGAGCTTTATATCATTCTCAGAGTCCAGAAGCTTACTTTGCTCACACTCCTGGCCTCAAGGTTTCCACTTTGTTGCTCGTTTTAGCTTTCATCACTGCTGTTGTTGTGACATATTCTTGCTTTTAGAATCCGGCAAGTTTGGTTTGTTCGTATAATATAAGAAAGTAAAGGGTAGTTTGAATTGGGGAGTGGTCCACATGTTTTCATGGAAATGCAACTGTTTTTTTCTCCTTCCTTCCCCCTTCCAGGTTGAAATCGCTTTTTCGTACTTCGCGCTTCGTAAAGGATAGCTGAGCCTGTATTGCAGAACTGAAAATATATTTTATTTTAGGTACTTTGAAATCATCTTTCTTGAATGGACTGCTCGAACCGTGTGAGTATTCTGCGTAAGTGGGTTAACAAGAAACGCGAAGTTTTATGTAACACAACGTTCACATGGATGGGCGGCTCCATACCATTCTTTCGGGAGAATGTGTTCGGTCTTGTCAAAGCTAAGCCCACAGAACAGACAAAATGAGGATAGATGTTTAAAAAAAAAAAGGCAAATCTTTAATAATCACGCGAACTCGTAAAAGCAAAAAAAAAAAAATTAAGTGGCAGCCACGTTTCCTGATCCGTGCAGTTTTCAAGTTGTACACATGGCAACAGATTTTTAGAGGGTTTAAGGGTACCCGCATGTGAGGGAGGGGCGCAGTCATGATACTTTTGTTATAGGCGGGTAAGCAATTAGCTGTTGCGTAGATTTTCCCAAATGCCAATAATTTGAAGTTTTCCGCTAATTTTGATGGCAGCGGTGTTACATGTTACGCATTGTTATCAGGGTTTAAGTCTTTTTTTGAGCAATGCAGGAACTTTTTATATGCGACTACCGTAGGGTTGGGACGATGTCGAAAGCCGGGGTCCTGTGCTCTAGTGCTATAATTCAGCGCACGTTAGAGAGCTGGAGATTGCATGGAATAGTTGTGCAGCTAGTAGAAGAAGCAGCTGCAGTTTCTTCCTCCCACTTCTTTCCTCTGTTTGTTTAATAAAATATCGCTGTGCATTATGGCGCCAGGCTTGCTGCCTTGATTGAACATATTTTGGAAATATGCAGCGGTGGTATCAATTTCTTAAACTAAACTTTTATTTTTCATCATGACCTTCTTGCTCATCCGCCTTTGCTTTCTTCCTCTCATCGGATGCAGTTTGCCAGCCGTTCTGCCAACATCCCTCTCACCTATCTCAGTTTGCCACTCCTTCCCTTAGTTCTTCAACAGTCTTCCTTTTCATCCGCTCTGTTTTCGGCAGGGGAGTGGTCTTAGGAATATTGCGTCCACAATTAGTAGTGCTTGTCACTGAATGAATGTTGCATAAAAACCAGTTAAATGTTTCAGAAAACGTATTATTTTAGAATGAACTGTTGACTCTTGGCCGTTGGGAGAGATAGACTGCCTGTAGAGCGCTTACGCAATGAAAATCCCTCAGAAATAAGTGGTCATATGTCATAAGGTGAAGGTTCCCCGCTGTCCAAAAATTTCAACGTTTTGCAATAAAGTGCCGGAGTCCCTGGAGAAGAACTAGCAGTCTGAGAGGATACTGCTGTGTCTCGTGAAAAAGACGAAAAATCAGTTTTTTAAACTCAATAATTTCTCTCGGTAGACACGGAAATGCGCGCAACGCGGTGAATCAATTCAACAAGGAATAAATGAGTGGATGATTGGTTATTTATGTAATCACGTTGAATCGTTTGACGAAAACATAGTTTGCTACCTTTGATCACCAAGTCGCAGAAGCACAGAACAATACTATACGGGAAAGCTAGGAGAGGACAGGTACATGCAGTCCGTCAGGTGCGGCTTAAGGAGTTTTCGGCGCTAAGAGGTATAAGTACGGTGTAGCATGAATACGGAGCAAAAGTTAAATTGAGATACGATCATTCCAGATAGTAATTCCGCGCGGACCGATCCAGGCGAAGGGACTTCTGTTGTCTTGCATTCGAGATGACGATCCTTGCTTGTTTTTCGAGCCGAAGCTACTATATCGTACGGCTGTTGAGGAGGTGCCTGTTGGCGATTATCAGCTCGAACTGAGTAAGGCAGAGGTAGTGCGCCAAGGTGGGTGGAATTTTTATAGGTAACAAAATACTTCCTTTATACTCTTAAGGAATTTCTTTCTCCGTCCCTTCTCCTCTTCTCACTTTCATAGATTTGCTGTGAATTTACTGCGTTCAATTTACGAAGAGCGTGATCGTGACGTGATCACTTAAGGCAAATGAATATTTTCGTTTTTGTACACTTTTAGGCAAGGATGTGACGATGGTCGGGTGGGGCACGCAGCTGCACGTTCTCATGGAGGCTGCCCAGATAGCAAAGGAGCAGCTCGGAGCTGACTGTGAAGTTATTGATCTCAAAACCATTTTGCCATGGGATGTGGACACCGTCGCTGAGGTTTTTTAAAAAATTTCTTTTCTGCAATACCATGTGATTATTCATGCAATTATTACTAACCATTAAAAATAATTATTCTTTATTATTCTTTATTCTTCATATACGTTCAAAACCTTGCTGCTTTTGGTATGAATGCGCTCACAGACAAGGTCACTATATTCCAGATCCTGACCGTTCTTAAAACAAGCCCATTTTTTGCTAGTTTTATTAGAATTTGTGCGTCCTTGCCTGTCTTCCAAAACAGGCATTCAGCAGAGCACAGATGATGTGCAGCCACATTCCTGGTAATTCTGAAATAAGTCATTTAAAAAATATCTTTCGCTTCTTATCCACTTTTTTGAGCATTGGTTAGGCTAATCGGTCACGTTTTTGAGTACTTGCTGTGAACTCGTTTTGCAGTATAGCATTCTCTAAGACTTACGATCCTTTAGTGCAATTATTTTGATTTCGAATTGCGCAAGAGAACATTTCATTTCTATAGTTCAGTTTTATCCCTGTTGTTTGCCTTTTTTTGTGCGAAAATTATGCTTTTCGATTTCCGATCGTTTGCGCCCGCTTTCTTTCTTAAAAGTAACTTGATCTGATGGTGGTTTGAATCGTCGTTTAGATATTTATAGATATTTTTGGAGCTGCTTACCATGTATAGATTGAGCAGCTAGACTGCCTTAGTAATCTCAGCGCTACAGTACGGTCGTACTGGATAGCGTAGTATTCGCATAGCAAATGGTGTCCAAGATGGAGTCTCAATGAGCGGCATTTGCGTTTGCGTAGATATGGATCATGCGTACTTACCGCAAAAGTCATCGATCTCCGACAGATCTTGATTGGACCAGAGTTCACTGAAGTGAACACTATCTTATGTCTTAAAGGTCTGCTCCTCTCGCTCAGCATAATTGTTTTCAAAGAACTAGTCCATGTTGTGTTTCCCATTTTAAACGTTCATGCGAAACGTTGTGAGCTTCACGAATATTTTGTAACAGAGTCTCTTAAACACTCCAGTTGCAAGTGGTCTTTTTGCAGTAGGTACCGTGAACGTTTTCCATACTTCTGAGGAAGTCCTGGTGAACTGTTTGAACTTTTGATGTATGATCAGGTGGACATTTCAGAGTGTAACGAAGACAGGTCGTCTTCTGGTTTCGCATGAGGCGCCAGTGACGTGTGGATTTGCAGCCGAGATCGGTGCGACAATTCAGGTAGTTGCATTCTATTGACTACTCTCATCAACAAACTCATGTTTCCCCGTTACTTGACCTGCACATTTCTACAAAGCACTGTTTCAAATACACTTGAGTCTGGCTGACAAGCAAGGCACCATTGAAGGTCAAATTTTCGATTGCACTGCATAGTTTACTCACGAGTAGAATATGAAATATTTAACTTCGGGAGTGCAAGGTAAATGATCTCTGGTAAGGAAAAGAGTGTAAGAAAAAGTCGCTTACAGGTTGGTTTCGAGTTGACTCCGGGGGCTTTTTTACTGCATCGCATTGTGTGTTTATAGGCAGATCTCTTAAATGCTTTAGTGATCTTCTAAGCATATGAAGAAAATGTGGAAGGTGAGGAGGCTGGCTACATACAGAGATTGAATTGATTTTTCTTTGCATTATATATTCGGAGGATTTTACGACTAGAATAGAGGTAAGTTGACCGGAACTGCTCATGGTCGAAAAATATTTTCGGGATGTCATGCACCAAGCAGGTGTCGAAAGTGGCCCAAATTTGGAGCGCTGTGGGTGTCATTCATGTTTTGGCGATCAACCAGGAAACTTTTTCACCGCTTTTCTTGCTTATTTTTGCATTCGACGGTTTTGGCGTTGAAGGAAGGTACCGGGTAGCTGGGTATCGGAAGTATGCCTCGAGGTTCTCACGAGGGTGTTTTTATATCTCCTGTTTTGTTGCATTTGTGATTTTGTGTTTACAGGGGCGTTGTTTCTTGAATTTGGAAGCTCCGATCACGCGCGTCTGCGGCTGGGATACGCCCTTCCCGCACGTCTACGAACCGTTCTATCTGCCAACGAAGTGGAGAGTGGTGGATGCCATCAAGAAACTGTCCCACTTCTAGGCTCCTGTTGCAGCGCTTCCTCAGCCAGACGCCACGTCCGCTCATCCCCGCTCTAGGATTTTTCGTCATGTGTTAACTTAATAATATAAAGTTCAAATAAACCTCTCCTAGTCCAGGTTTTTGTGTTTGGTGCCAATCCTTTTGTGCAAAATTCCCGATAATCGTTCAGGTATTGCTTCGGATTTTGTTCATAAATATGCATTGCTTGCTTTCCGCCCACGCTTGCCTATCAAAAAGATAGCATGTCAGTTATGTTATAAACAACAACTTACATGTTGTCCGCAGCTTGTTTCCTGACTGTGAGGGGAGGAGGAAAGTGTAGCATTTTTGGCTGTAAGACAGTGGAACCGAAACAAGCAGAAATGGAACACGGAAATCTTGTCAGATAGCGTGGAAGTCGTTTTTGGGGCATTGTTCTCGGATTAGAGCTTTCCATGCAGTGTGGTCGCTCTGTGGGGGGAGGGTGCGGTGTCGCCCTTTCTTTAACTTTAGTCGGAATTATTTAAGGTTTGCAAGCAAGTTTTTGTTTTCGTTAAGGCGGTAGCGCCCATAGCCGCCTTTGCAGTCAGCATATAAGATCTTGATCAAGCGATTGTTTCGGACATGTTGGTCCTTTAGGGATGGGATGACCACATGTCACATTTTCTGATGGGATTTGCTAGTGGTGAGATGTAATTGTCACGGCTAGCGATCATGGTGCTACTGGGGCGGTTTCTTTATTCATTGTCTTTTGCCTTTTATGCGAGGGGTCGTGAAGGTGTTGTTTGGTTTGGACATTTATGTATGCGGCGAGGTAGCTGTTCACTGGATTGCTAATAATCATAATGTTGGTTGCATCCTTGCGTTTTGAACGTTCACCTCGCCTGCTCCCTGTCCATGTCACGTCAACTCAGAGAGTGCATATCAGTCGGTGTTCATTTCTGTGGCGTATCTTTTATAATCATTCCATAGTCCATATCAGTAAACGTGTGCCATATTTCCATTTTTGAATTCACACATTCCCAAGCAAGGCAAGAGCCAATTGGCAGTTCGTAAGGTCAGTTAATGTTCTTAAGACGTTTTACAACAACAGAAGGAGCGGAGAGTTTTGATAACCAACAGGTGTGGTAGTCAAGTATTAAATGGAGTGTATTCGATTTTACTACCAACCACCATCCGTCACGATGTTGACAGTTTGAGCGTTTGGGATTGTAGAAGAATTTCAAGTACACGAGCAGTGGGTGTCGTCAGTTCAGTGAACAACGAGTATTTAAAATCACTTTCACTCTGTTCTGTTAAAGAAGGTTACTCCAGATGCTGAAGCCTCAGTTATTCAAAAAATGTGGTATGGAATTCTCGAGACTATTTGGTCTTGAAAAGAGGTGCTTTAGATTGCTTCAGTGATGTCACTAAAGGGACGTAGAATCACCATATGTTTGGCTCGGATGGGCTTTCGCTGATTTGAATAAGATTTCTGCATTTTTCTACGTTGCTTCTGCGTGGACAGAGTAAGGAACCACAAGAGGACCGGATGGATACTCATCGTACATGTGATGATGGGTGTAAGTAGCTGCTGATGGACTGACGTCAATGGACGTCATCTAGCGAACGACCTTTGCTGTCGTAATTCTTCCAAAACTTGTCGAGGAGCTTATCCAACACCTCGGATGCGTACATCGAGTTTATTTTTTGCTACACGCGTACGTTAGGCCCTAAACCCCTAAATGAGCGTCGCAAGTACCGCAGTTACGTTTGTCACGTAGATGTGCGGGAATCGTGAGATGCATGCGGTACACAAATGTCAGATAATCCCCTAGATAAGTTTGAAAATTTTGATGGAATTCTGAAGCCGAGCCTTTAGGTTTCCAAGTGTACTACATTGACGTCGAGATCCTGTCTTCTACACTGGAATGAGAAATGAGTAGTTCGCGACTAATTGATAATAAACGGATTGCGTTTAGCAAGAACTACACCAGCAT
>JPKZ01004123.1:557057-620210 GCA_000803305.1 Toxocara canis | reverse complement strand
GATGGGTGGAAGGGGCTGTTGTATTCCTCACCATAGTATGTGAATGTCGGGAAGAGACCACGGAAAGCGTACGATGGTACTGTATATATGGGTAGAAGGATACACGTCCGCCTAGGAGGGAGATAGAGAGAGAGCGCGCAAGCAAAGATCAGAGAGGACGGTGAGGGTCTATCTGTTCGGTAAATCACGGTTTGGATGATAGTTGTTGATTCGCGCGACGTTGAAAACTGATTGGACGGAACTGGTGTAATTCTGCATTTCTGTCAAATTATCAATGGCGTTTGACGACGACTTCACTGCAAGCAACATATTTCGGCTAAACAACTTCTGCAAGCGGAACCACTGCAACATTCAGATGTCGGTTGTTCATAATGGACTGTTAGTCTGAGGAGAAAACTGTAAAATATTCCCGCAGATTTGCTAAATTTCAAGTGCATAATTGATGCTGCTTAAAGGCGATTTTCATTTGTTTCTCGCTCTTTTGCAGTGCAGCTCTGTCATACACAAATATTACTTCGGCGTTGCTCGAGTGAAACTTCATCCATAGGAGACGGCTTCATAAGACTGCGGTTAAAGCAAAAGCGAAATAGAAGTATCAAGAATGAAGTAAGCATTGCTAACTTCGTTTGCCTTAAACTCGTTATTTTTAACATCATCTGGTTTTTGGCAACGATATTTCATTGTTGGATGGCGATTTTTTCGGAGCAGCACATAGAAAACAGGAGGCATCCGTATTTCTTTGCTTCAGCATATTGAGGGATGACAGGATGTCGTAGATGAATGTTTGAGGAAAAGCATGTGAAAAAATGCAGCGATCCGGTGTGCAGCCGCATGAAAAGCCTACTTGAACGAAGAATTGCGCAAATGCACAAATCTTCTGAGTTTCACGCAGCAATCGAATGATTATGTGACAATCGCACAACTGATTATGTGAATGTTTATGATTTGGAGCAGCCTTCTATATTTTACGTATTTCATATCCATGCACATCCTTGCAAATTCTCTTCATGTGTTAAAATTCTCTAAAATGCTTTTCGGACTACCGAGAAATTAGTTGAGCTCTCTTGATATGATATCTTTCTTCTTGTCTTCTTTCACATGCTGAAATAAGTCAGCAAGTCACTTTAATTTCGAACGTTCCGCAGTTTTAATGTGCTGACTATGGTGCTTTTCTCAGCCACAATCTTCTTCCCTTCAGCAACAAAACTAGCCAGTAAAATCGCATGAAATCGGAACGTTTTGTAGCTGGCGCAGTGATTTGCCGCCGCATGCTCGCTCAGTTTACTCACCTTTGAATGGCTTCTTCAAACACTTGGCCCAACCGGTGGTTGCCTAAGTTTATGTAATGTTTCACTTTTAGAAAATCTCATTTTCTAGAGCTTTCATTCCGCAGGGTAATGAAAGTCTCTTGTGAGATCAAGAAAAGCCGTCCAGTGTAAACACTGAAGTGAATGCGTCACCGCGAAACGAGGAGAACGCAAGCCGCATTGACCGAGTGATCGAAGCTGATGTTTAATGAAAATTACATGTGTTGTATTTACTAGTTACGTCATGTTTTTTTGTAAATGCAAGCGAATCATCCGGCTGATGTGACAAATTGGTTGATAGTGTTAACATCGGAAACAGCTTTTCCCTTACGGCAATTGGAATTTTTTAAGTCCTAAAAACTAAACATTGTTTGTAACTTTCATTTATAGGGCTCCCCCTGCACTCAGCGCCAATTATTTATCACGAACAAAACACTATTGGTTTCAGGAACTTTCCAAGCCCTGGAGGAAATGGGACGACGAGGACGGGGAAGGGAAAAAGAGGAGCACATGGCTCCCCAAAAATCCCCGTCTTTCCAAAAAAAAAACACGAAATCTTTCGTCCTTGCGAGGATGGGCAATTGTCGTCCCTAGCATTCATGAAACGGCCATATAAAGAAGTGAATCGTGAAATATTCGAAATGAAGAAAGAAAAGTGATACTTGTCAATGTTTTTTTTCTACCAAAAAAATGAGTTTGAGTTTTTTAAAGCAGTCATAATCATAGACTAGTAGAATGAGTCGTTTGATAACAAATGACCTCTAACATCTTTGTTCGCAAACTGCTTCAAGATCGCCTTAGAACCTTTTTTGAAGCTTATACATTTAAAAAATGCGATGCTTTCGCCCCACTGTTTGACATCCTGGCAAATTGATCTACATTTAGCAGTCCATTTGGCAGGAAACCGACATGCTGGCTACAAAACGGTCGAGCACCAAAACTGCGTGAAGAAGTAAAAAAAAAAAATTCAGTTATTAGATATATATGGAGGTTGTGGAGGTTGTAGTAGGAAAATGAGGGTGTGCGTTGGTTGTTTGCTGTCTATGTGGCGCAAGTTGTGTTCTCGATGAGTTCTCGATGTTCTCGATCATCGAGGGTGTGTTCTCGATCAAAAGCGGAAGCGTTCGGTAGCTTCATTATGAAACTTTGAAATGCTTAGGTCTCACAAAGGCCACGGCTATTCAAAAGTTGTTCATCTTTCTTGTTCGTCTTAACGACTAATTGACGTTCGATGTAATTTTATTTACAGTAAGCTCAGTGAGCGCTTCAAGAACGATTAGGTCGGCACTTAACTGAGGGTGTCAGTTCCAAAAGCTCGCCACAAGTTATGCTTTGCAAAAGAAGGATGCTATGTTAGTGTACCACGCTTTCAGGTGATCTCATTCAGTAGATGTGAATGTAAGGTGGAAGGGATGAGATGCGGAGGAGGTGGGAGGGATTCAGAAGAGAATTCCAGTAAAACAAATCCTTGTGGCCAGAAATTGAGACATCTCATTTGTAGAATAGGTATTAAGATGTAACGTGATACAGTTAATATGCTGTTAATGATAGCTTGAGAGTCTTGAGAGTGCCGCTCAACACGGACAGAAACTTGTGGCCCCAGAGTTCGGTTACGAGTGTGACCGTTTAATCGGTACAGAGCAATGGTAATTAATCTCGCTCATTCGATTTCTTGTGAGGACGTGCTCCTAACCAGGACTGACCGTCGAGGTGGTGAGGCGGAATCAAAAAATTCAAGTGACCATAATTCGAGAACAGGGCATTGGAGGAAAAAATGAAGACATAGTTGAGCGTTCCGAAGCAAGCCTGGTCGTTTGTGTGTACGTACTCTAGTCCAAAAGTTTAATAAATTTTTTTTCTAAATATTTTTCCTTAGCGACGGTCGTCATAGGCTCGTCATAGTTTGCGAGCATCATATCACAGGTGCCAACCAAAGCATCTCAGTTTTTCTGATATGTGCTCACCGAGGAGTTGAATGTGGGCCTCGTCGGCAACAGCCGGTAGCCACTCATTAGACCATGACGGTCGCGCTGATTGATGCAGTATCTTTGACACTTGGGAAGAAAACTTTTACCAGCAATACTTTGCATATTTAATCCGGATCGCGGGAGGAAGGAGGGGGCAGAGGGTTATTTCCTAATCCTCATAGAATGAATTTGGAGCGGAGGGGGAAATTTCGTACTTCCCCCTGGTTGCAGGACTGGATAGGAATTTCATTTAGAACCTTTCAAAAGCGTTTACAATCTTCAAGCTTGTATGAGTCAGGAATAAACGGATGCGTAAATTTTCACTGCATACAAATACGATACATAATAGTACATAATTCATAAGCTAAAGCGACTTTCTTTTTTTTTTGTGTTTTAAACGGTTTTTCAGATATCGAATATAAGGTTGTTTTTGCTCGTTGAACGTCTTCCATGAAGAGAGGCGATGCTGTGATCTAAAAATTGCGACGAACTTTTAAAATTATTTCCTGCTCTTTTTGTGTTACATTTAGGCTGTCTAAGGTGAAAAGTATAAGTGTCAAACCTTCGAGGTGAATCATTGTAATTTACGATAGATCAGCATGACATGAAAATGCCGATTTGTCACTTTACACGGATTTGCGGTTTTTGAGTTTTTCCCATGTTTTTGAGCTTCAAATACTATCACTTGCCCATGAGGGTCTCATCGTCTTTAACTTTTTTTTTTTCGAAAATCTTAGGTTAACCCTTTCAGTTTATTTCAGTTCGCAGCTGTGTTCATGGAAGAAATTTTCATAACGTATTTCCGAGGCAAGCGATATTTGTTTGTTCCGGAATGAATCCGTGACGCACACATGCTTGTGCTATTAGCGACTCTTATCGAAATGGCCAACTTATCTGTGCGTATCTCTTTACTCATTTGATTTACAACACTGGCTCGTTTAATATTCCCGCAGATTTGCTAAATTTCAAGTGCATAATTGATGCTGCTTAAAGGCGATTTTCATTTGTTTCTCGCTCTTTTGCAGTGCAGCTCTGTCATACACAAATATTACTTCGGCGTTGCTCGAGTGAAACTTCATCCATAGGAGACGGCTTCATAAGACTGCGGTTAAAGCAAAAGCGAAATAGAAGTATCAAGAATGAAGTAAGCATTGCTAACTTCGTTTGCCTTAAACTCGTTATTTTTAACATCATCTGGTTTTTGGCAACGATATTTCATTGTTGGATGGCGATTTTTTCGGAGCAGCACATAGAAAACAGGAGGCATCCGTATTTCTTTGCTTCAGCATATTGAGGGATGACAGGATGTCGTAGATGAATGTTTGAGGAAAAGCATGTGAAAAAATGCAGCGATCCGGTGTGCAGCCGCATGAAAAGCCTACTTGAACGAAGAATTGCGCAAATGCACAAATCTTCTGAGTTTCACGCAGCAATCGAATGATTATGTGACAATCGCACAACTGATTATGTGAATGTTTATGATTTGGAGCAGCCTTCTATATTTTACGTATTTCATATCCATGCACATCCTTGCAAATTCTCTTCATGTGTTAAAATTCTCTAAAATGCTTTTCGGACTACCGAGAAATTAGTTGAGCTCTCTTGATATGATATCTTTCTTTTTGTCTTCTTTCACATGCTGAAATAAGTCAGCAAGTCACTTTAATTTCGAACGTTCCGCAGTTTTAATGTGCTGACTATGGTGCTTTTCTCAGCCACAATCTTCTTCCCTTCAGCAACAAAACTAGCCAGTAAAATCGCATGAAATCGGAACGTTTTGTAGCTGGCGCAGTGATTTGCCGCCGCATGCTCGCTCAGTTTACTCACCTTTGAATGGCTTCTTCAAACACTTGGCCCAACCGGTGGTTGCCTAAGTTTATGTAATGTTTCACTTTTAGAAAATCTCATTTTCTAGAGCTTTCATTCCGCAGGGTAATGAAAGTCTCTTGTGAGATCAAGAAAAGCCGTCCAGTGTAAACACTGAAGTGAATGCGTCACCGCGAAACGAGGAGAACGCAAGCCGCATTGACCGAGTGATCGAAGCTGATGTTTAATGAAAATTACATGTGTTGTATTTACTAGTTACGTCATGTTTTTTTGTAAATGCAAGCGAATCATCCGGCTGATGTGACAAATTGGTTGATAGTGTTAACATCGCAAACAGCTTTTTCCTTACGGCAATTGGAATTTTTTAAGTCCTAAAAACTAAACATTGTTTGTAACTTTCATTTATAGGGCTCCCCCTGCACTCAGCGCCAATTATTTATCACGAACAAAACACTATTGGTTTCAGGAACTTTCCAAGCCCTGGAGGAAATGGGACGACGAGGACGGGGAAGGGAAAAAGAGGAGCACATGGCTCCCCAAAAATCCCCGTCTTTCCAAAAAAAAAACACGAAATCTTTCGTCCTTGCGAGGATGGGCAATTGTCGTCCCTAGCATTCATGAAACGGCCATATAAAGAAGTGAATCGTGAAATATTCGAAATGAAGAAAGAAAAGTGATACTTGTCAATGTTTTTTTTCTACCAAAAAAATGAGTTTGAGTTTTTTAAAGCAGTCATAATCATAGACTAGTAGAATGAGTCGTTTGATAACAAATGACCTCTAACATCTTTGTTCGCAAACTGCTTCAAGATCGCCTTAGAACCTTTTTTGAAGCTTATACATTTAAAAAATGCGATGCTTTCGCCCCACTGTTTGACATCCTGGCAAATTGATCTACATTTAGCAGTCCATTTGGCAGGAAACCGACATGCTGGCTACAAAACGGTCGAGCACCAAAACTGCGTGAAGAAGTAAAAAAAAAAAATTCAGTTATTAGATATATATGGAGGTTGTGGAGGTTGTAGTAGGAAAATGAGGGTGTGCGTTGGTTGTTTGCTGTCTATGTGGCGCAAGTTGTGTTCTCGATGAGTTCTCGATGTTCTCGATCATCGAGGGTGTGTTCTCGATCAAAAGCGGAAGCGTTCGGTAGCTTCATTATGAAACTTTGAAATGCTTAGGTCTCACAAAGGCCACGGCTATTCAAAAGTTGTTCATCTTTCTTGTTCGTCTTAACGACTAATTGACGTTCGATGTAATTTTATTTACAGTAAGCTCAGTGAGCGCTTCAAGAACGATTAGGTCGGCACTTAACTGAGGGTGTCAGTTCCAAAAGCTCGCCACAAGTTATGCTTTGCAAAAGAAGGATGCTATGTTAGTGTACCACGCTTTCAGGTGATCTCATTCAGTAGATGTGAATGTAAGGTGGAAGGGATGAGATGCGGAGGAGGTGGGAGGGATTCAGAAGAGAATTCCAGTAAAACAAATCCTTGTGGCCAGAAATTGAGACATCTCATTTGTAGAATAGGTATTAAGATGTAACGTGATACAGTTAATATGCTGTTAATGATAGCTTGAGAGTCTTGAGAGTGCCGCTCAACACGGACAGAAACTTGTGGCCCCAGAGTTCGGTTACGAGTGTGACCGTTTAATCGGTACAGAGCAATGGTAATTAATCTCGCTCATTCGATTTCTTGTGAGGACGTGCTCCTAACCAGGACTGACCGTCGAGGTGGTGAGGCGGAATCAAAAAATTCAAGTGACCATAATTCGAGAACAGGGCATTGGAGGAAAAAATGAAGACATAGTTGAGCGTTCCGAAGCAAGCCTGGTCGTTTGTGTGTACGTACTCTAGTCCAAAAGTTTAATAAATTTTTTTTCTAAATATTTTTCCTTAGCGACGGTCGTCATAGGCTCGTCATAGTTTGCGAGCATCATATCACAGGTGCCAACCAAAGCATCTCAGTTTTTCTGATATGTGCTCACCGAGGAGTTGAATGTGGGCCTCGTCGGCAACAGCCGGTAGCCACTCATTAGACCATGACGGTCGCGCTGATTGATGCAGTATCTTTGACACTTGGGAAGAAAACTTTTACCAGCAATACTTTGCATATTTAATCCGGATCGCGGGAGGAAGGAGGGGGCAGAGGGTTATTTCCTAATCCTCATAGAATGAATTTGGAGCGGAGGGGGAAATTTCGTACTTCCCCCTGGTTGCAGGACTGGATAGGAATTTCATTTAGAACCTTTCAAAAGCGTTTACAATCTTCAAGCTTGTATGAGTCAGGAATAAACGGATGCGTAAATTTTCACTGCATACAAATACGATACATAATAGTACATAATTCATAAGCTAAAGCGACTTTCTTTTTTTTTTGTGTTTTAAACGGTTTTTCAGATATCGAATATAAGGTTGTTTTTGCTCGTTGAACGTCTTCCATGAAGAGAGGCGATGCTGTGATCTAAAAATTGCGACGAACTTTTAAAATTATTTCCTGCTCTTTTTGTGTTACATTTAGGCTGTCTAAGGTGAAAAGTATAAGTGTCAAACCTTCGAGGTGAATCATTGTAATTTACGATAGATCAGCATGACATGAAAATGCCGATTTGTCACTTTACACGGATTTGCGGTTTTTGAGTTTTTCCCATGTTTTTGAGCTTCAAATACTATCACTTGCCCATGAGGGTCTCATCGTCTTTAACTTTTTTTTTTTCGAAAATCTTAGGTTAACCCTTTCAGTTTATTTCAGTTCGCAGCTGTGTTCATGGAAGAAATTTTCATAACGTATTTCCGAGGCAAGCGATATTTGTTTGTTCCGGAATGAATCCGTGACGCACACATGCTTGTGCTATTAGCGACTCTTATCGAAATGGCCAACTTATCTGTGCGTATCTCTTTACTCATTTGATTTACAACACTGGCTCGTTTACCCAAAATCAGGAACTCAGTTGATGCAATGAAGACTTTTGACAGCTAACTATTGTGAAGGCAGTGCAACATAATTGAAAACCATTCTAATAGTTTAAAAAGAAATTAATGATAGAATAGCTCGTTAAGGTGATAGACGCTCTCCGAAGGTTCATTTCTTCCTCGCTTCGTTGGATAACATCGAAGAGCGACAGTAGTGCGAGTAATTTAAAACCTATGTAGCTGTCCCTGATTTGGTCTGTCGGCTTGAGGCTGAAGCAAGCGTGTGCTAGTCCAAAGCGAGAGCCAGAAAGCACACATAAGTTCTTTGTGTGCCCAGTGGGCATCTCACGTCATGTCACGTCACGTCACGTCACGCGCATGTGCACATGCGCCCTCACGTCATTCATGAGCATTGCTAACAAACATACGCAGCACCAATAGCAGCAGCAGTGTTCTTACGACGACTAGTGGCTGATAGCTGAAGACGCCCACTCACGAAGCCAGCGCCTCCTAGCACATGCCAGTGCGTTGTTCGTATGACGATTTGGTGCGCGGACGGCGCTGCTTCAAAGGCAATCAGCAAATGTGCAGAATATTGTCGGCTTCAAAAACTGAAAAATCGAGTTGTATTCCCTAGTTCACACACCTCCGGACTACTGGATGACAAGCTGAGCCGCATGGTCGAACGTTTTTACTGGTTTTACTGCCCGATACAGCCCTCGTCACCACAAAACAGAGCAGCTGCTCCAAAATAACATTCCACTGTGAAAGTCATATAAACTTAGGCGTGCATCGGCGTAAAGTAGAAACAGCATCAGCAGCACTGAACTGAACTGCACTGCTGTTCTGTGCCGCGACACTCACGTATGCACACAATCTTGCGAACGAAGCGTTCTTTGTCCAGCGAACACACAAATTCTTCTACAATGTTGCTTAATTTTGAACAGTCACAAATTTTTCACGTAATTTCGGTTATTTTTACTGCCTGATACAGCCCTCGTCCTGACGTCCGTCTTCTGTTCAACGGTTTAGATAACGCTAAGTTTAATGAGGTTTATTAGCAGCGTTTTTTTGCCCACTGCACACCCTAAGCTGTCTCTGTTATAAGTGTCCATTTTTTCAAGCTCCTTTGAGAGATCAAAAAATGACAATTTCTTTCGGAGTTTTCGTTTGGGATGTTCTAGGTCGTATTTTGGCTGCAAACATGCCTCAGAATTTTGAGTAAGGTGACAATTTCCGGTTAATTTTCAAGCATTATATGAAAGCATGAACTTAAATTGTGCAACCTTAAAAGTGGGGACAATATGCGAGTAACAAAGCCATGACGTTTCAAGTTCTTCTGTGTAAAAGTATTTAGATCCATGGCAGAATACGTTAAGCAAAAAAAAAAAAAAATCGCATTTTGTGCGAATATTTCTCATTAGTGAGGCGATTCGAAAGCGAATTCAGATTCGTAGCATTTAAAAAGCCGTCTGTTGATGTATTTGATCGCGCAAAGTGAATGAATGTTTCAGTGTGCAATTATAGCACTTCTCTGTAAGAATCGCTGTGTCAATGCATAGCAATCAGTCCATTAAAATAGAATAACCAATTATCGCACTTCGATACCGATGACGCATTTATGCATGCGCACAAAAATGCACAGACAGACACGGACACACATAACATACACACACAAACATGCAAACACGCAGATACACACAGACACACATAACATACACATACAAATGCAAGCACGCAGATACACACAGACACACATACATAAGGGCGAACTCCTTAAAGCTACTGTCTCCCAATTTGTATTTCCTCACTTATACGTGATCGACCAATATTTAAGCTTACGAATGTTTTCAACTTCCTGTCGAGTACATTCCAATGGCATCTCCGTATTGCGCCGTCGAACAGCTAACCCATTTGTTGCTCACGGTACGGTGACACTTATGCCTCAGAAATCTGCACCTCTGAGCCTTTCCATTAGTCATGAACTAGCGTTGTAAATGTGAATTACTTTTTGCTGGAGCACAGCGGAGAAGTACAGTGGACACTGATGTGGAGAATCGGACGATCGCCTTCACTGCATTTGATTTGATTCGACTTCACTTCCATCCACACAAACATTACACCATCCTTCCCCTCATGCTGGTGCTTCTCAACCATGCATTAGTGAACTGTTAGAGGCGGCATGACATTATTTTTTTAATCGTGTTCTCAAATATACTAGTTCTCCACTTCGGCCTTAACATGCGTCGTAGATGTGTCGATAACAGCGTAAGTGAAGAACACGCAACCGTGAGGACATCTGCCGCCTATAAAGCGCTTCAAATTGATGAATTTTGCAGCGAAAAATTCGAGCAGATCGTTAGGCAGCGAAGCGCAAACGCTCGTCGGATCTGTTTTATTCTTGCAAAAGCTGCACTTTAGAGCAGCATTTCATGCGCGAAGCAACCCTAACTGTTTGCTCACAAAAAACACAGCCATGTTTTGCATATTTGACAACAGCCATGTTTTGCATATTTGACAACTTGAGCAACGTAACAGCAAAACAACAGCTCATCTCAAAGAAAGCTCGACTGAAAGTGACTGAAAATATGAGCTAGCTGTTCGTGCACTGGAACGAGCTGTGCAAATTTCTTCTATCTGATTTTATCCAAAACTGAAATACCCCAAGATTTCGCTCCCTTTCGCCTGATACAAATGAGGTTGTGAACTGCCCCTTGGGATTTGTTTCAGAATAAGCAAGAGGGAGATTCTGATGACTACAATTTCGAAACATTCTCTCTGCGTTGTGACTGCAAGTTGTAAGTACCATAGAGGTGACAAAGTTAAATTTCCAGTGTTCTCAGCCTTAGTTAAGGGTAGGGGGAGGGGGGAGGTATTTTTTTGGAATGGACCTGGCCACTACTATGTGGGTAGTACCGATGAGTGTGAACCTTGAAAGTACTCATCCTTGGCGTTTCATACTTAGTAAAATGCATGACAAATTTAAGGATGTGTTACCAGTGCTGTAAGACTGCTGCGGAGAATTCACGCCAGAAAAGCTTTATTCAAACTTATCTGCGTTTATAGCTCAACCCATCGACAAAATACGCTCATGACGATGATGTCTTCTTTTAACGTTCTGCGTAAAAACAACAATAACAATTCAACGACTCATACAAAATATGTAAAATTATTTCCGAAACGGAAGTTAAAAGAACTGCACAACACCCGGCATCACAACTATGCTCACAAATATGCGTTCGTATTTGTGGCAATTTTATATACGAGTAAACGTAAGCCAAACCGAGAAATGAATATCAAATGGTCCTAGCTATGGTTTTAATGAAACGAAGACCTTGTTTCTAATGGTTAATAGCCGTTTAAACGAGTGCAACAAGTTGAAGCGGAATTTAGCCGAGCGTTGCATGTAAGCCAGATATCGACTTAATCATCGTTTACATAAAATTATACACGGTTTAGATGTATAATGTGTACATAAAAAGCACACATGTAATAAAACGCTCGTTTTCCGGGAACAAATATAAAAGAGAATGACAGCGAGCACGAATGCCCGCTTACTGCTTACAGCATACACGTACGAATGGAAAACGATGCGAAAAGTATATAATGCATATGCGCCAATATATGAAATAATATCTGTAGAGCTATAGACGAACTGCGGAGCAATGATAGAACAGAAGACAGAAGACAGACCCGCTGACAAATTTTGTTTTTATTATTTTATTTTTCCTCCTGAAACACCGCGTGGCTAGCTCCGCTCCGACCGAGCTGACACCGAGAACCACAGAAACGAGGAAGAAAATTTAGTGCATGTGTGTGGCCCATTGAGGACAGAGAGTGAAAAACAGCAAGACATAGCATTATAAATACAAACAGAAAACTCTAATCTACTAGACGAAGTTTCCTCACCTAAAAGTCGATTCATTGCTTTACATGCAATTCTGAAATGTACAGAATATATACGCGAACGAGAGGCACTTAGAACCATAGAGGGCAAAAAGGCAACAAGCCGTCGAGAACACATTCAAGGAAGGAAAAGCCGCGAGACAGAACGCATACACACGATCACACACTGATCGCGCCGTATAGGAAGGCCGGTGGATTGTGTAAGGTGCATTTAAGAGGTGCTAACTGTTATGCCGCTATGAATAATAGAGGCCGCCCTTGTCAGAATATTATTACATTTTACCGATAGTTCCACTTTACTCTAAAAGCTCATACTAATGTCAACGTAAACCGACTGTTATATAATCCAAGCAGGTGAACGCTTTTTTAAAGAACAGCGAAAGGAGATGTCAGCAAGGGAAATAACCAGCACTTCCCTTGTGAATAAATGGGAACGCTCATGCGCGGCACAAAGGTCGAATAAAATGTGGGTAGGTGCTTGCTTAGCTCATCGCTGATTATTCAGAATCGTGTTCACAGTTCAGAGGTCGGCGAAAAAAAAACAAAGCGTTCATTGCAGCACGCTGTTCGCTGACGCACTGCGACAGCATACTGTTGGCTGGCAACGTGCTCTTGGTATAGATATGAGGTTTTCTCATGTAGTAAAACAGACACAATTTATGATAAAAGCCGATTGGACCCGAGAGAGAGAGAGAGCGTAATAGTGACTAGGAACGAGAATATCAAAATTCTATACAACTGGTATCCAATAGGAAGCATTCGGTGGAAGATAGAGCAACGTTTGACGCGGCGTATGCCCACAGAAGCCACCCATGCAACTCTGATGATAGTACATGTTCACCGATAACTGATAGGCAAGCCGATCGACCATCGCGAGTGTCTGGCGTCTTTCATGTGACATTAGACAAACGGTGCTCTCGCTGATCACCCGATACAGAAGTAGCAAATATTCATATTTTGCCTGAAACAAATCGCAATATGTAAATTAAGCTCTCATAACATCGACCCGTTCACTAATTTCGATTTTTGTAACCACTTTACTAAATTATTCATAATATGCATTTTAGCTATTGAAAAAATGCCGTACGCTCATTTCTTCCGAAGTTCTAGAAATATCGAACTCTTTGCTGTAAACGTTTTTGCGAAAAAGCTGAATGCTGCGTGAAAAAAACAAACGACTCCATCAGGTTTTGCAAAAAGCTGATATCATTAAAAAACTTGAAAACCACACCTCTTTCGATAGTCACATCCGTACGTGTACATTCAGGAGACAAATATAATATCCGTACATGTACATTCAGGAGACAAATATTTTCAACATTCATTCAAACACCCTTTATTTCGAAGCCTCGTGGCCCTCGAAAGTGCGGGAGGCATGAAGGCCTCCCGTCACGGGAGGCCTTCATGCCTCCCGTGACGTTAGTCGAATTCAGAAAAGTATAAGTGATATAAGTGCAATCGTGAATTTGATGCGAATTGCAATAATAACGTGAATGGAAACAAAAATATCGTGTGCATTTCAGCACGTAAATAAGAGCGTAAAAATGACTGACGAAGGTTATGGTTATCGTCTCTTATGAAAAAACTCACGAAAAAGATATGAACCGCAAACGTGCCTGGTCTTGAGTACCGAAGTGGTTGTCGAGATAAGCCCTCAATTTGACCTCTTGACTGTTGACATCTGGGAAATCAATGAAGAAACGCGAGCACATGTACCGCTCAAACAGACGACACTTATTCGGTCTTGCAGCCTTATATCCGCGTGTCAACAAATGACAATATTTAAGTAGACCACCGCCACGAATTTCTTCTGGCCTCCTTGTATCAATAAGTCGCTCGTTGAGATGTTGTAATGCCTGAAAAACGTTCCAATAAGTATTCACATGAAGCGATACTGTCGAGGTGGTTCCATCACCGCCAAACAGAACTGTTCAAATGCTCTCGAACATAAAGACTGTGCCAGCTCAACCTTACGACATTTGCAAAACATGTAACCTTAAAAATAGCTCTTCAGCATAGCTCGATCGCAAAGCACGAGCAAAAAAAAATTGCAGGAAATACGCTACGTATGCACAACAATACCGTCGTTCCACACTTTCGCAACCAGCAAGTTTTTGGTCTGAATTATCAACAAGAGAAATATTATGGTCAACTTGCCTTATTGATGTCGCCGAACATACTTTCAGCGGTGACAATCGGCTTCGGGTGATCGGGCCTATCCAGCAGCACGTCTAGCGTGATCTGGAAGCTGTCGACGCTGAATTCAAACTGACGGCGCATTCTGTCGACGAACTTCAGCTCGATGCATCGTCCGAAGTCGTTATGCAATGAGAATAATGACCAGCGGTCGCCGTCTGATACTTTTACCATCTTACGGATGTAAATATCTTTGAGCGTGTCGGCCGAGATTTTCTCCTTATTTGTTGAGTCCGGCATCAGCTGCACTAGCGCATCGAAAACCGCAATTCGAACCTAAATTCAAATTATTCCGAATACGACTTACACCTAAACAATGCTAAGATCGCAACTTAGAGTGACAACAGGCTTAAGAGTTCTTATCGTCATCAGAGTTACTTGCGAAAACGAAGGAATCAGCTATTCGGGATCTTCAAGATTATATTCTCATCAACCTTTTGATAGAATACCTGTTGAACAAAAGTGATTCACATACAAATTTACCTGCAGCCACAATCGTTGTAACCTGTTCGAAACAAATGCAACTTCCAAACCGGCTCAGCCCCTAAGAGAAAAGAAGAACGAAATGCGCACACTTGAAATAATTCTTTAAAAGAGGCGTATTATGGAATGTTGGCATGCTATTAACGGTGGCCTGGAAGAGGTAGAGAAGGTTGGCATGCTCGTATGCATGTGGCAGCGTGGCTAGCTTAAGCCGTGAACTCGCGCTATGTGGGGAGTAGTGGTTTGCAGTGAAATTCATTTCGCAAGAGTTCGCCGCGTTTTTGTTGAACATCTAATCGATTGCGAAGCAACAAAGTCACTTCAACAAAACGCAATATATCTCGAGTGGGAAACGCCTGATCTGAATGGAGCTCAACGTGAATGCTGTCCAGCTTATACGCTCAAATGGTGGCAAAAACAACACATTAATCACTTGCCATCCCATTTAAGCGTTAGTAAATTTGAGAAGACTTACTTTTTCGAAGCTGTCCTCGCCCTCAAAACTCATGGGAAAAATCAGATCGAGATCGGAATATGCGAATTCTTCGGTGGCAACCACATAGGACGCTGCACCACCGTTCATTTTAACATGTTTCGGACCAATCCCGGCTGCACGAAGGCTGTCGCGAACACACACGATAAGGTCGTGCAGGCGTACGCTCAGTGTGGGGAAATTCCCCCTGCCGTGGATTTCGACCTGCTCGTTCAGCACCGAACGAAGTCGTTCCACCTGCAAGCGGCCACATTACTTACTAATAAAATTTCAAAGCCGCTAGCTCAATAATACCACAACGAAGTTGGCCATTGCGGGTCGATGCCAAAAAGTACCTTCTTATTTCGACCACCCAAACCTTAATTCGATGTATTCAACATCACGGCGAATACTGAACTTATTTCTGTAACTGATATTCTCGAACAACCAGCAGTCGGACGCAATTTTCGAATCAACCATCGTTGAACTGGGATGCCCACACGACACAGCAAACTTCCGAGTCACTTATAAAAGCGCTGAATGTTGTGTGAATTTGCGTAAGCAGCTCACTTCAAATTGCTCTTCCGTTCTCATGTGCCTTGATCATTGCGATTACGATTCAAAAAGTGGGTTCAACCGATGACTGCTGGAGTACGTATACTCATCTAATATGAAAGCCGATAAAAAGTACGTTTGGTTTATCGAAAAGTTAACCAATTCAAGACGCGCTCATAAGGCCACAAAGAAGCTACGGTGTGAAAATCTTGGGCGATCACTGGAAAGAGACGTTTTTTCTGTTGCATTGACCCTTTTAATAATTTACATCAACAACAAAGAAGAAGGATTAGCTAAACACAGAATGTTCGTGTTCAACAAAAAAGCAGAAAATTTCAAAGATGGCACAAAAATTAGACTTTGAAAAACATTTATATTCAAAAAGAAATACAAAATCAAGACTTCAGAAAAATTCGGCATAGCAAACAATCAACAACGGCTGTGACTGTCGTTTAGCTACCGCGCAAGTGGACAACTGAGTTGGGTTATTGCGTTCACGTAAGCTTTCATATGAAACGGATATCCTATTCAAATTCTGCGTCCTCCTCGAAATATTTACATGGAAGCGTGTTCATTAAACGCAATGTTCAGTAGGATTGCCGATAACGCAAATGAGTAGGAAATTAATGGTACTTCCTAAGTGGAACAATTCGGGATGGGAAATTAAAAGAACGATTGAGAATCGCACATGATGAACGTCGCTATCGCCCATTCAGACACGAGAACACATCGACCATCCAAATGCTTATTCGTCAACAGACGAAGACCGTATTCCTATCTGACAGCACTGCGCAGTACTGAGAAGAGAATGCTTTTTGCGCTTGTGAAACATTAAAAGGGAAATAAAGGTGACATATTAGAGCAGCGAATCATATCAATTCACGTATGCAAATGAAAACGATGTTGACATGGACATGGTGCGGTAAAAAAAGAAATGCTAAGCAGCGAATTTGAAATGTGAAAGAAAAATAGTTCGCAGTATCCTGACAAAAACAAATTGTTGAGAGAGGGGAGGGGCGAGGGAGGGACAGCAAAAAGTACAAACATTATATTGCTCACTCAAATCACGGCAAAGTAAGGTTTGGGTACCTCGCGAAGATTGAGAGGGTGCAAAATGTACAATATACTTCGCGGTTGACGCCGGTTGAAATGGAAAAATAAAAGAACGGTCGAATTGTGCGTACCTGTGCGGAGCTGAGCTCCGTTGTGCTCGCAAGAGAATATATCTGAGAGCTGCCTTCCGAATTCATCCTTGAAGCAGCAGTCAAACTCGATGACGGATTGAGCTGAAACAGGTAAGAATGGTTCATCGAGTAGATATTTGTTATACGCATTCTTTTCACGTTACAATTTGAGGAAGAGCTTTCACATTTAGGAACAACGCTTGCGTATAATGACAAACAGAATGCAAGAGGAACAGCTTCTGAGCGAGTAAGAAGTTAACGATGCAGCATAGGCATAGTTTGAAAGCTACGAGTAAACCGCTCACAAACATGCCGGATGGAGATGGGAACGCTGATGAAGGTGTGGAGCAGTACAATGCCTTACCGCTCTTGATGAACGCTGTTCGTTGAGAAGAGGTTTGCGCATGTTACGTCGTGGTGTAGCACAAGGCCGCTGTCTTCGGAGCGGAATTTTGACGAGCTGGCTATCCAAATTAGTGCCTCCGATCACAAATGGCAACAGCACCGGAGACTGAAGCTTGCGATCAATGGCTTGAAGCAGCGCTATAGCCGAGGCGCATTCTCTATGCCTAGCTTCTCCCGTCTATGCTCTCCGCCTGTTCGGCCTCCTTACATCATTCACTGCCTTCGCGCTCTTTATTTCTGAACTATTTCGTGTTTTCTCCAGCTCTTGATTAGCACCGCCCCATGCGATACGCCAGCGGCAAACGTTATATGCCCACGCAAATACGTAAGAGATTTGCGGATGAATGGAGTGGCTGCTTTCTTTATGAGAATAAGCGTCCGCCGGGCGTGAACGGCGATCGCAGTGGCGTTATCCTGTGCTAGTACCTAGATATCCTAAGCCCCATTAAGACCTGTTCCTGCTGGCAAATTTTTTTGCGAACTCTGCTAAGTTTCGAACTTCTCGCCCTGGTCAAATTGCTGACGCTTTTTCTGTTCTAATGAAGCGTGGGTGGTCCGAGATAACCGCTTACACTAGTGTTTCACGCCAACAGTTTTTTGAGTGCGCTTGCGTAGCCTCCCTGACCTTCATTGGGATATAATTTCGCAGAGCGCTTTTCACACAGCTCTGCCGGGTCTGGAAATCCGCAGAGCCTAAAGTTAGATAAAAATGTTCATATTCATAAAAATAAGTTGAAGAGCGCGCTAAGGTCTGGCATCGTATGTGCTTTACCTATTTTTAGTTAAAACTGTCTGATTTGTTCAGCAGGTGCTCAGAAATCAAATGAGGGATATTTAACCATGCAGAGACACTCCTGTCTGATCCGCGATCGGAAACTTGCTCTGGAAGCACGCTGCGAAGTGATGGTCAAACAATCTGTTCGGGAGATCGGTGTTCCTCTTCACTCTTGGCAACCACTTCCTCCAAACTTTCGTACTGTTTTTTTCCCCAAAACTTTCCATTTTCCATCCAGGAATGCACATATCGAACTGCGTCGACTGCTGGCTGTAGTGTATAAACGATGGAAGCAAGTATTTCCCTGACCTTGTTTTAACATCACTCCACGCCGTCAAATTATTTTCCTTGCACCAAAAATCGTCCAGGTATTTATAAGTTTCGGTGAAATTTTATTCTGGTCCATGAGCTGAAACTGTCAACCGATGAGCACACATAGACGTATACATATGCGCACAGACGACCTCTTCATCCAATTTTACGCCGCGAATAAAAATAGTCACTAAAAATATGTGGCAAATAATCAGATGGCGTTTTCCGAAAGCGTTTGTATATTTTTGTGACCATGAATGGCCGAGACGGAATATTGTGGAAGACTGTAATGAGCTGGAAAGCGACATTGTACAGTGCACATCGAAGAAGGAGAAAATCGAAGAAAGCGTTGTTGTCGAAATGTAGGCAGCCAAGCTGAGGCTAATTTAAAACTTAAAGACAGCGTAAAAACTAATTGCATAGTCGCAATGAGGCTCATTACACAACACTTACGCCGAGCAGCACTACGTTGAACGACTCTTTGCGTCTTTTGGGTGGAGTGCGCAAACTGCGTGACGCCAACATGACGGATGACACCTGCGCTACTCGAAAAAAAAAGTCATTATGGTTCAGACGTGCAATTCACTATCGTTTTTTGTAAGACAAAACAAACGCGCCGTGCTTGAAACAACAGATCATTCAAGCGCAACATCCCTTAATCAGTTCTGAAGACTGCTACCAGTTGATGGTAAATGTTTGGATGTGGCCACCGAGGAATGAAATGTTTACAGTTAAAGGTTGACTAGCATGGAAATGGCATCGATAAGTTTGGCTTGCTGAATGCACCAAATACAGGTTTGACATCGTTTAGGAAGGGGTTCACATTGAGTAGTCAATTAGCACAAATTGCTTTCAAGTCCTAATTAACAGAAATTAGCAGGTGTATCAGGCGAACTAGCAGAAAACCGTTGCAACTAAAAGCGCTACGCCACTTCATTGCTCCAATGCGCCATTCTCAACTTTGTTAAGCAACTAACTGATCGACACAAAAAAAAAAAGACGAACACAAGAATAAGCTTCACATTTCAGCGTCAGCTTAAATGTCACATTCCCCCACAACCCGATCGTAAAATTTTGTCGCCTTTTACAAGCAACATCTATTGAAACAAGATTCCTCTACCAAATGCCTATAAAACTAACGGCACTTACTCAGTGCACAAATATTGACTCATGTCACCGAAAGCTTATATGATCACACAAGTTCAACAAGCACTTCGATCACAACGCATTTTCACATAGTAGAACCAAGATGCTTCCGATACATTTCACTTGAACGCTTTGACTTATATGAAAGACCAGTATACACAAAGAAATGTCACCACTTACTCACTTCGTTTGCACGGGAAACGTGTATGGTTGAGAACAGAAAAAGAGAATCGAAAATGGACAACGGGAACATTGCTTCTAAAAGAAAAAAGAAATGAAAATGAAGAATTGATGTGCACAATTGTCTCGAACGGCAAAAAATAAAAACCTAGGAAGCGCTGGGAAACGTGACGGACAACCACAGATACGCGCAGAAGGACAGCCAGACAGATCAGGTCTATTAGCATTAAAAAAAGAATAGCAATAAAAATCGAAATCAAACTAATTGGAACTAGCACTATAGATCAACAAGATGAGGTGAAAGCAAAAAGCGCTTAAACATTCAGCGGGAAGTACGCCGCGTAGAAAACATATAAACGGCAATATGGTGCATAAAATATAGATAAGGAAAGCATCCCCATCTAGTAAGCTATGGACTCGAACTCTCGTCACATTGCACAGCTTCAGAATTTTGACCTTTCATGATTAGCATTTGCTTCCCGGAATATTCATATGTCTTATAAGCGCGTTGAAATCATCAACAGTAGCGCAGCGTTCGAGACCGGTCGCGCCTTTTCAAATCAGCGTTCAGATGTAATTGCAGTGTTTTCACGCAAACGCTGTCGCATGAGTGCATGCTTGCTACGACAGAGGCGGTCACCGACGCGATCACGCGCAAAAGCACGCAATGAGTCTTTGTCGGCGAGTTGCTTTATTTATAAACTGAGTGTGGTCCGGATGTTGTTTAAGCTTTTGGTCGTCCACGCCCAATAACCCGAGCTTTAATTCGCCGTGTGCGCGAACTGTTATTGCCAGCCCTATGTTAGTCCATTCATCGATGAGCTTTGATTGATAAATCAAAGCCATCTGTAAACAAACTAAAACTCGGAGAGCTCACGATTGCTCGAGCATCAATCAAAATTGGCAAAAGTGCAAAAACTCGCAAAAAACTACATCCTACATGGAAGGCAACCGGAATACAAGTTGTTGCACCATGAATGAAACTGTTCTTTTACAGAAGAAGGTTTTTTTTCGATAATGAAAACAACAATGTATGTCATGCATTTTGATGGCTAGACATAAACAAAAGTGTGCATGACTGCAAAAACGGATCGAGGGAAAAAATGCAGAATTACAGAATGTCACTACTGTAATATTCGGCCTCGATGCAAATATTGTGGGAATGCAAGCCTAAACGAACCACCAATATTTATATATACATATATGTATATATATATATATATATACATATATATATACACATATATATATAGTGGCAGTTACCAGTATAAAATATTAGTTATTTAGCAATTAAAGTCGACTATTATCTTTCTCAACAAAATACGTTTGCGCAAATTCATTCATCATTGAATATGCGTTATGTACTTTAATTGATAGGTAAATGGGCACACTACTGCGACCGACGTATAGAGCGATGGGCTGATACATATTGCATAACAGTTATTTAAGGCATACATAAATTGATCAAAGAGCAGCTGTGCTACGGCAGTATGAAAATACTTTCGATTATTATCTTTTTCGCCTACGATATTCATAGTGCACTCTAAACGAATGGTTGCACCTGGTCAGGTTGTGTATTCCGGCCAACAATGAAGAATGTTCTAAGTCATTTTGCATAAACAATTGCTACATATGTGGAACCAAGAAATCTCTACTATTTTTCATTGGCTTAAGAGGTACAGTACCGAAACTTGATGCCATCTTCCACCACTTCAGAATATCACCTCCTATCTATTCATTTTTTCAATAATGCTCCATTTTATGCTTTGCGATTGCTAAATGCTACTCGCTACACAACACAGGGAATCAACAGCTGCAATCTCTCCCTAGCTTACTGTCCTGCTTTCACAAAATAAATATTAATCTTCGTACGATTACTGCTTTTGCACTATCATTTATGAATGAGTTATGAATGAATTTATGAATGCCATCTTTTTAAATTATTACTTGTGAATCAGTAAAATACACCTCCCATTAAAATCTTAATCGACTATTATCTTTCTCAACAAAATACGTTTGCGCAAATTCATTCATCATTGAATATGCGTTATGTACTTTAATTGATAGGTAAATGGGCACACTACTGCGACCGACGTATAGAGCGATGGGCTGATACATATTGCATAACAGTTATTTAAGGCATACATAAATTGATCAAAGAGCAGCTGTGCTACGGCAGTATGAAAATACTTTCGATTATTATCTTTTTCGCCTACGATATTCATAGTGCACTCTAAACGAATGGTTGCACCTGGTCAGGTTGTGTATTCCGGCCAACAATGAAGAATGTTCTAAGTCATTTTGCATAAACAATTGCTACATATGTGGAACCAAGAAATCTCTACTATTTTTCATTGGCTTAAGAGGTACAGTACCGAAACTTGATGCCATCTTCCACCACTTCAGAATATCACCTCCTATCTATTCATTTTTTCAATAATGCTCCATTTTATGCTTTGCGATTGCTAAATGCTACTCGCTACACAACACAGGGAATCAACAGCTGCAATCTCTCCCTAGCTTACTGTCCTGCTTTCACAAAATAAATATTAATCTTCGTACGATTACTGCTTTTGCACTATCATTTATGAATGAGTAAGCCATCTTTTTAAATTATTACTTGTGAATCAGTAAAATACACCTCCCATTAAAATCTTAAAATTCAGGGAAGATAAGCAGAACATCGTGAAAAAGAAATGACTCTGAGTGTAATAAAAGTTGAAAAATGATCGAGTTTGTTTTCGCGCGAACAAATCTACATAATCCAAACTGAGCTGTATTGAAAAGGTAACGACAAAAGGACATATGAAATATACGGCCATAGATTAAACGAGCAAAATTTATGCATGGAGCACGATTTGTAAGTATGACAAAGTATTTGGTGTTATGAGCGAGTGCATTTATGTATACGAAGAGTGTGACAGTTAGTGACGTGATGCCATAACCAGGTCGATGTGATTGTCATGCCGTTTTTTTCCCCAAATAAATGAAGTGAGCATTCAATTTGGCAAATAGACTTTTCGATTACACAAACTACATTTAAATCGCAAAATTTCTTGTCCAATGATCAATTGAAAATACACCACAACAGATCGTAATGTGGCACTCTTAATATTTCATCATATTAAGAGCATGATTTATTTTTGGAAAATATGGGTCGTTTTGACTCGATTAGTATTTGATGACATTTACTAGATATTAGTAAATGAACGTCTAAATGTTTGATTAAAATCATTTGACATTGAACGAGAAAAAGGAATTTGAAGAAGGAGAGAAAGGGAACTGGGAAATTCTATTTTAAAAAACCAACTAAAAGCAATGATAAGAAAAGCACCGTGATTAATTGAAAAGAAGATGGCCCTAATGCAAATAAATAACAAAAAAAAAAAGATGTGCGCATCTCGCGCAGATGAGTGAACGAAGAATTTTCTTAAGAATTTAGCGACAGCAGTTGCTGTGCTCACACATTTGGCAATGAATGCCCGCATCGAGAGACGTGGGAAGAGGCAATGCCTTGCAATGAGTATAACAGTATGCTTCAGCGGCAGCCCACTTTTGCGTGGATGTCGCATTAGCCAGAAGCGAGCGCAGTCGCTCGTCCCTGCTAACGAGCCCTAAATTCTCATATTTTATTGCATTTTGAATATTATAGAGAGGTGCACGAGTGAAATATATTGGAAGGCGAAAAGTTTACGAGTAAGCGCAATCCTAAACTTGTATGTTATGGATCTAATCCTACCACTACAGCAGTTCGACAAGTGAGAAAGAACCTCTTTAACAAACATATACCACGATATCTCCAATTACGTCCACTTTACTATAGCAGCAATTCGACACGATACGTTCCCCTCACAAAGTTATAGATGAGTGAACGAAGAATTTTCTTAAGAATTTAGCGACAGCAGTTGCTGTGCTCACACATTTGGCAATGAATGCCCGCATCGAGAGACGTGGGAAGAGGCAATGCCTTGCAATGAGTATAACAGTATGCTTCAGCGGCAGCCCACTTTTGCGTGGATGTCACATTAGCCAGAAGCGAGCGCAGTCGCTCGTCCCTGCTAACGAGCCCTAAATTCTCATATTTTATTGCATTTTGAATATTATAGAGGGGTGCACCAGTGAAATATATTGGAAGGCGAAAAGTTTACGAGTGAGCGCAATCCTAAACTTGTATGTTATGGATCTAATCCTGCCACTACAGCAGTTCGACAAGTGAGAAAGAACCTCTTTAACAAACATATACCACGATATCTCCAATTACGTCCACTTTACTATAGCAGCAATTCGACACGATACGTTCCCCTCACAAAGTTATAGCAATTTCATTTATGTGAAGTTCGCCAAATATGTTGCGCAGATGTTCTCTGGTTGTTGTTACGGACCGTAACCACAACCACAGAACATTTTTTCCAAAAACATCTGAAATTTTTTTTGGATTTTTTCAGGATTTCTTCTCAATCTTCTTATAATCGATTTTCATTTCGATGTTAGGAAAAAAAAAAACTGAATCATTTATGTGGTATCAGTGAAGTATGAAGGGCTGGATATGACTGAGCAGAAGGCTGAAATGAGCAAAAATATTCTAACCATTAATTTTTCTGTTTTTTTACATTTTTAAACGATACTCACAGTGTCGCGGATATGAACTTTAGCTCGTAAGAAAAAAACACCAAAGAGAGGCGATGCAGCCAAAAGTTTCCTCTGTCTGAAAAAAAGCAACTATCAAACAGAATTGTGAACGTTTTACCATTGAAAAAAAAAAACAGAAAGCATTCGGACAATGGAGGGAGAGAGATATAACGAGATATGTAGAATTCATCGGCAATCATTTGACAGTGGAACGATTTGAAAGTCACACCACCCGTATGGTTGATTTCTTCGTGGACGCGCTGAGAGTTGAGGTGCTGGAAAAAGGAAGACTGGAGTAAACGATATGAACATGTTAAGAAAAGCAACAACATACTCGGACGAATTACTCGAAGAATTTGCGCGATGCACACGTGGTATGTTCGGTTTCGCCCGCAGACAGGCGGTTGGCTTGGCGCAGTGCTGTGTTAATATTCGTCACGCTTGTGCTCACGCTAGCCATAGCCGAGCTATCTGATCGTTTTTTTTTGCCTTGGGCATTCAGTTCGGTGTGTCACCGCTCTCCGATGCAGCGTATGGCGCCGTTATTTTGTTGGCATTTCGCTTTCTCAACGCAGGAAGCTTCATTACAGAACCACACTATCTAGAACCTTCTCGGACATCGCTGCATGCCATGCAGTACGTCCCCTGCTCACGTTGCGTATTCTGTTTCTCGCTCCCTCTCTTTCTGCCCTTATCTGCTGCTCTCCGCGCCAGTGCGTTTTCCAAATCCAATAACAGACGTCATTGTTGAAATGAACGAACTACAGCTACTGCTGCTACTTGCTGATAGTGCTGCAATACTTCTTTGTCACATCCACTAAGCTAAGCTGCTCGTCGGCTATATGACCCTTGAATATGGCTCCCAAAAGCGTCAACACAACTTTCAAGAAGACAGTCTCTTTAAGTCATCCTGAAGTAGCACCGCCCTCGTAAATCCATATATTTCATATTTCACCGACTGATTTTCCTCATTTACATATCTTCCTGCTTTCAGATATGTCCATCTTTCAAAAAAAAAGAGAAAAAGAATATCTTTCATTCAGAACCAATGACTACAAAAACTATAAGATGAAATTTCCTCTGTTTACATCATTTAAATTCAGAGTGATTGCAACAGAGGAGGAAAGAACTCGATCTGTGTTAAACAAATTGCAAATACGGTAGAAAGGAAGCGGGAATTTGTTTCTTTGGACGCGACGACACTCATATACAGTGTGGATCGCTGGTCATCAGAGGCGCATAAGATCATCTCTAAAAAACGGCTTGTTAAAGACAAGCACATCGTGCTGTGTTGATAATCGGCAATCCCAGAAGGGATTTCAACCGAAGCATTTCTTTATTGAAATGGTGCCGTCATCGGAGTAACCTCCTATCTACTCCGACCTTCTAATCTCCGCTTATTCCGGTGCTCATCTTCGATTCGAAAATTTTGTTGCTGCAGCACACACCGTTTGAAACCAAAAGAGGAACCATAAAGCGGCAGCAACACGAATAAACCGAGCTGATCGTTGGATGATGGAAAGTATGTGTGGTGGTTGTTGCGTGTTGGGCATAAGTGAACAAGCAAACAGCGAACCGATCGCTCGTTGGTTCATTTACGATTTACGCGATGACACGTTTTTATGCGATTTTGCAATAAACGTTCTCGTCATGAGCGCTGCATCAGCGACGCTTTTCGATTCTATTAAATCATTAGTTTTGGTTTTTGACAAAGCTCGCTAAAACTCACCATCAGCAATAGCAGAGCATTCTGAAGTAGTTCTCACACATTTCAGAAGATTGACTTGGAATAAGGTTGAACTGAACTGAAGTGAATTATTTATTTGATGCAATAGGCTATAAGACCTACTGCAAATAATAGTACACATATAGATAGATATATACACGGCCCAATAAGATGCGCAAGCATGGGTATACTGCGAAAGTCGGTTAAGAACGGGCGAATTCTGGTGTTTTTTTTCTTTACACTGCTGGAGAAAGAGTTTCTAAAATTGTGTAATATCGGCCTTTTCTCTGAATCGCATTCCTTGTATTCGAAATAGCAACAGCAGTAGCAGAAAAGGTAACCTACGAAAAGAGCACTAGCGAAAATGATACTGCAATCAAACTGATCGTCGACGCTTCGCTGCGCACATACCGATGAAGTGTGAGCGTGCAAATGGCGAGCAGTTTGAAAATGAAACGAAATATGTAATAATATGCCGTACAAGCATATTCATCAACCGATATTAGACGATGGAATGCAGTACAAAACGTTCTGATATGTGCCGCTGACCAGTAACGGCTGAACGATTGTTGGCAAGAAATGCGCTCTCGGCTAGCTCGCTGGCCCTCATCAACAGCAAGAAGCCTATGGAGTGTTTATCGATCTTAACACCGCCTAATGCCTTGATTTAAAAAAAAAAAAACGCTAATGCTTTGCATGAGACAAGCATGTGATGTGAACATACGCTATAAAGTTTACGGACAGCTGTTTGTGCACTCTTGTTGTGCTGAACGCTTGTTTTCTCGAAAACGCGTTAAACACTCTCGCCTATGCAACTCATATTCTAACACAATATGAAAACGCTTAGCTGCATAAGTGGGACATTTTTGCATAGCACCAATTTGTCTGCACTTATCATAACCGCAACTGAAATGCATGCATTCGCTTGATTAGACACAGTAATTTTTTCATTTCATTTTTATAGAAGTAATTAAGAAACTACTTACGGCGTAAGAGGCAACCTTCGTCTGGAATGCCGAACAGTTCAACAACGGTTCACGCTTCTAGCCCCCTCTTTAACGTATATAGGCGAACAAACATGAAGGTATACATAGAAGTACAACCAAAAAAAGCTAATATCTACTTTTTTTTTCTGACTAAGCTTCCTCCAGTTGTTTCTTCTACCACATTTATCTCCCACCGACTGTCACATATGCATCGCAAAATACGCATTAGAAATATGCTTCGGGAAAAAAAAAACGGGAAAAGAGAACAAAAACCGAATGAGCTCACTTTTTTACGGAGGAATATAATTAGTACTGCTCACGTCATTTCGTTATAATCATATACTTTTGTTATATTACAATTACCTCGTTCACGTTTGCTTATACACTTTGCAAGCTTGAAAAATAGCTTCAAAAAGCGTTAAGGATGAAAACATTTTAAATTCTATTTGTAATGCGTAAAGCTTAAAACAATAGCATATACTGCACTCGCAATTACAGTAGGCACTATGCATACGGTTATTTGGAAAAAGGTGAAAATTGCATAAGACGAGAAAAATTTGTTTAACATTTCATCTGAGTCATATGTACTAATTAATGAATGGAAGAAAAGACAACTGGCGAGAACATTATTAGCTGAGAGCAGTTACAGAGATTGCAAGTGATTGCAGCGCTGGTCATTACCACTTGTATCGATAGCTCATTCAAGACTTCCAAACGAAGGTGAAAGAGTGGCTGCTTTCGACGAAAGGAATAGAACTTTTAACTCGTTGTTCCTTCGCTGTGAAGCACTATGGGGCAGAGCACGATAAATTATTTGCAGGGCTGATGCTTAGCGGACGAGTGCGTTAGATAGGGGTTGCCATGCGGCTATCACAATCACAAATAACAATGAAAGCAAATTCGAATGTCCAAAGCAGCAGCTTTTCAAACACTGTTCGCTTGCGGCTCATTTCAGCACACAACGCATTTCACCGTTCCATTTCCTTTCGCCGTTCCACCAAAAAATGCGTTCCCTCATTTGGCAATCTTTGCGCAGTTCGGCCGCATTGTCGCATTGTTAACACAACGATTTATGCAATCAGAATCGCTCATCGACTAGCCGATAAGCCTTAGCAAGAGGCACATACTCGTCGTTCAACAGCGCCCTAGATGCACGCTTACAGTCGGTTGACAATCGTATTTCGTACGAACATCAGAAACACGTGAAACGTGCGCGTGTGTGAAGACCGTTACGCATCAGCATTCCAATAACTTTCGCAAAACATGTAGGCACTTCACAAAATACGCGTACCATCGTCCTGTTTCTCGTAATTTATCTTCCGAGTGTTTTTAAGAATTATTTCTGAAGCCGAACAACGGGAACGCTATCGCGCATTTCACGAAGACTGCATTTTTCAACTAGCTCATCACAGGCATAACAAGCTAGAGACAAATGATCGCTATAGGATCAATTCCTATCTAAAATGAATACATGTCCAGCTTCTGACACTACACCTGTACATGAGCTTATTTCATGGCATCGATTGCGACTTTCCCGATCACATGTCTCTGTGGGAGCAGAATTTCATTGAAAAAGGCGACATTGCTAAAAAAAAAAAGAAAAGAAAAGAAAATCTCCACAATTCCACTCCAAATACGCAGAAATATTAATCGCGAAGTCCTTAAGACAAGCAGTCACTCATACAGCCCCACTTTCACAAAATATTTTTCACCACCTCAATTTGAAAGCATTGTTGCGAGTGTTCGAACCAAAAGCATGAAGGAGTCTGAAAGCCCACCCATTTCATGAAAGAAAAAGCAGATTAGGATGCGCAAGCAAGGCAAATATGTGTCCAAAAAATCTTTTTTTTAAGCAATATGCCGGGTGTGGCAAGGGTACCACATGAGACACCTGATTAGAGCAGCAGCGCGCTTGTGTGCTATCACAAGCATAAGAGAGCATTTGTTTGATGCTATGACGCTCATGACGTCAGCAGCAATAACAGGCCATGCATGCGTCGTAGGAAGCAGCCGATATGCTCACATTGCGTTGGGCGCAATGCATCTCCAAAATTTGGAAAATGCAGTTTGCATTTCGTGTCGCATTTTGCACATAACATCGCAACGTTATCATTAATCTTTTGCCTTTTTTTTTCTACGAGTTCCACTTTCACTCGCTTACGCGTTCTTCTTTTAACGACGCTGAGAGACAAAACTGCAATAACGATGTTGCAGTTATCGTCATCGGTTGCAATTGTTAAAGAAGGTGAGGGATCGAGATCACTGAGATAAGCTTCACTTATCTCACATTATAATCATTGCACTTCTTTGGGGGAAAGCAGAGTAAATTGCAATGTTGTATGATCGACATTTTCCTTCGAAAATTTCAAAGCACATTGTTCTGCAGCCAAATTTCTCAATTATTCGTTGTCACCGCGGTGTGACGAGAACATTTAGCGGTCATTGGAAATGTGTTGAGGTTAAACGCTATTGCATTTGCTTGGGAACGCTAATAGCCTTCCAAATGTGACTTAGTCAAAATTGCAGCGGAAATGGAAAAAGCAAATGGAATTTGCTTGCCTCTAATGTTCTGATTATCGCTTGCCCTATTAAAACTTTATGTCAAGGCAGCTACCAATGACGAAACCGCCCTTCCTCTCTCTCTCTACCCCCTTAAAACTTTATGTCAAGGCAGCTACCAATGACGAAACCGCCCTTCCTCTCTCTCTCTCCCCCCCCCCCCCCCCCCCCCCCCCCCCCCCCCCCCCCCCCTCGCTCCTCCACCTTCACGCTGTCCTCCCTCTTGCGAAACATTCGTATAGCTGCAGCTATATCAGTCTCCCGAAACGGTGTTTATGAATATAGTCGAACTCTAGCTGTTTGCGCAGTAGTTGGATATTTCAGCCACACAGCTGTTGACACCATCCTCTCAACACTCGCTTTGCTATATGAATGTGAACACAACTTTTGCTTTGAAGACGCATCTGCGTTAGCGTCACGTCATTCCAATTGCGTGTTTCAGAGGTCGCAAACGTCAAATAAGCCTTTTCTTGAAGATGCACTTCAGAGTGAATTATAGACTCTTGTGAAGCATTCTTTATTGAAGCAGTAATTCATGATACCGATCCGAGCGAAAAATATGCAAAAAAAAGTTGTTCAGTAATGCCTCTACCTCGGCTCAACGATTGTTGTTGAATTATGCGGAGCTTTCATGGCATTTGTGTGCGCTCAGGAAAACTGCATTTCAAGAAACTAAAGGAAAAATATAATGAAACCACACGTTGACCCGAATGAAATAGTTAGTAAATATGAAAAAAAAAGAAACAGAAATGTCCCTTTAATGAGTTAATTATTTATTGGTCGATCGATGCATATGATCGAAGTTGGATGAGACTGCGAAAAAAAACAGTACATGTTCGCATTGAATTTGTAGGAAGTTCGATTGGGGTACGACACAAGCAGCAAACATTGTTCACTGTTGTGCCTATCATACAAGCTAAAAATAAGTGGGCTTGCTTGGAGTGCACAAAACTGAGCAGCTGTTTGCAACGTTTCAGTTTTCATTATAAATTGCTTATGGCGCTAATGCACATCTCGGTTTACCTACTTGTTTCGTTGAGGATGAGACAGAAAGTAAGAGTAAAGAAGAAAAAAAATTCAAACACTTCAACGGTATGGAAGCGATGCTATGCTGAGTGGAATAAATTTCTATATTGGGAACGATGACAGAAAAATAATCTGGTACTTATTATTAGGTCGGGGCAAATATTTGCGGCGCAAATATCTCATTACTTATTATACTCTGAGTTCAACAATATGCCGCTGTCTCTGAAATTTTGCAAATTTTCGAGTAAACTTTGAGCGGCGTATGGTTTTTGAGCAAATAGCAGTGTCCGTCCAACGAGCACCCATTTTAACGCGTAAAATATACCAAATGCAAATGTGAAGGCGCTGTGTTGCAAAACAATTGTTCGGTGAGGGGATGATCCTTCTATGCGTTGAAAACCGTTTCGTAGAATAATTAGTGAACTGAATTATACTATTTATAGCTTGCAGATTTCTAATACTGAAACAACTTGCTCTTCGAAACGTAGTGCTTTCAAGTGCAGATAAACAATCATTCGTTAGTAAAATGACTTGCAGAAAGAAAAAAATATGATTGCTGCAAAATGTCTTGCAACTAAATCCAATTTGCACTTCTCGTTTGCACAATTTGATATCCTCATGCGCATTCTACGTGCTCGCTCATCTCTATATTGATGATAACTATACAGCTGAAAACGCATATAAGCGATTTGAGAACAAAGCATTCCACGCGAAGCGCACACATAATGAAGAAAGATATTAAATAACACATAACTTTGCTAGGATAATACTTCCTGGCAAGATTCCAAGAAAGTTAGCACCAACAGCAACATCTGTTGGTTTTGATTCCAATACTTCGTATGCACACAATTGGTTGCGTTTGTTACTATCGTATGTATTTACTTACGCATCCGGCTGGGGTTCTTTTCGATGGCACTACGACTAGTACTTCAGTTAGTATTGTTTTGGTCATGTGATTCGAGATCCCGAGATGACGTCATGCGCGCAGCTTGAAACAACACAAAAAAAAAATTTATCGGCTCCCGTATAGCATGGAACGATTGCGAAGCGGGAAGAGAACTGCGCAGCCGTCGCTGGAACGAAACGTCCCACGCACCAATCTGACGTTGAGGCATGTCGAAAACTGACAACAAGCCACAAGCGTGCTCAACGGGAAGAGAACTGCGCAGCCGTCGCTGGAACGAAACGTCCCACGCACCAATCTGACGTTGAGGCGGGAAGAGAACTGCGCAGCCGTCGCTGGAACGAAACGTCCCACGCACCAATCTGACGTTGAGGCGGGAAGAGAACTGCGCAGCCGTCGCTGGAACGAAACGTCCCACGCACCAATCTGACGTTGAGGCGGGAAGAGAACTGCGCAGCCGTCGCTGGAACGAAACGTCCCACGCACCAATCTGACGTTGAGGCGGGAAGAGAACTGCGCAGCCGTCGCTGGAACGAAACGTCCCACGCACCAATCTGACGTTGAGGCGGGAAGAGAACTGCGCAGCCGTCGCTGGAACGAAACGTCCCACGCACCAATCTGACGTTGAGGCATGTCGAAAACTGACAACAAGCCACAAGCGTGCTCAACTATATTAGAAAAGGATGACTCTTCTATATACAATGGTGTATAATATAGTGATCATTAAAGAAATTTGCGAACCCAAGAAGTTTTCCAACCCGAACGAGTACCTAAGCCTGAGAAGTTAACCTGAGATGACTGTTGCGATTTTAGCTAAATCGGCTTTTTAGGCAATTGATGCTTCAGCCATAGCGTGTTGCTTCATTTGACGTGAAGTACCTGTTCGGCAAACAGACAGTAGCTAATTGTGAATGATGCACTAGTAAAATAGATGCTCATGTCGCACACTTTAGAACCCAAAAACTAGCTTTTTTTTAAAATGAAACTTCAAACGCTCTAATCTATCTCTATAAGCAATTTTGTTCAGTCAAGCACAAGTGGGAGGTGTAACCCCATTCAATCTTCCCGTCGACTTGTCAGAGACCCTTGATTAGCTTACTTTTGTTATAGTATTCTGCAAACATTTGCAAACGTAGAGGAGATGTTGGTTTTTTGAAGAGTATAAATGAGAGATCCGAAACGGATTGCTTAGTGTGGAGGTGTAGTGCTGAGGGATGATGAAAAAGTGAACTAGAGCATTGTGATGTGCTCTCATAACGATTGACGGTTCCTGCAACGAAACGAAAATAGAAGAGCGAAGAAGAGAAGCAAAATGTGAGCGCTAAAAAGGAGCAACTTGTGAATGCGGAAGCCTATATGAACTTTCAGCCACCGGAGAGCACTTCGATCTTTTCATCTTCCTTTTGCTTTTCGACGACGATGGCCGATTAAAACACGCGTATCACATTAAGAATCACCACATTCTCATGTGATCTTGAGTCACACTTCGAGCTGCACGGCCAACCAACAATCCAGTTCACGAGACCCATCTGCGAATTTAAATTTTGCTCCCATTCTCCTGCTCACACGAATGCTGTCGAGCCATTAAATACTGACAGCGTCTGTTCATTCTACAGGCTTATGAATTGCACACCTACTAAACTAAGGTTCCCTGAACCGGGTTTTAAAAAGCTACTTTTAATCTGGAAGATTTCGTAGAGATTATTACAGCGCAAGAACTGCTTTACACCACCATGCGCTAATCACACTGTCCTGATAGTTCTTGAAATTTGTTCGTCGAGGAGAATATGTATTCTTGCATCATTGTTAATTCTCTGAACCAATATGGGACGGAAGCAAAGAAAAAAAAACGGAAATCTTCATGGTTCATCTCAAATAAAACATGTTGGTGTGGTGGTACACGAAAAAAAATGAAAGCAAAAGCGCTTCGACGAAATGCCAACAAAAATGCTAGCAAGATTCAAATTTTGGAATTTATTAACCTCGAATGCCTCTTCATAAGCACTTTTTTTGCGGTTCCTTCTCCACACTGCTTTCTGGTTTAAGTTTGTAGACTTGAGGAATACTTTATCCGGTAAGTCTCTCGTTCATTTGACGCCTCTATTTAATTAATTCGTTAACTCTTCCGCTTAAAAACACTGTTTTCTAGAAAGCTATCAGAGTTCTACTTTGTTTTGTGCCTATGAAAAGCGCATCTCTTTGAGTTCCTTACATGAAACATGTTTAAAACGGAGTTTAAGGAGCGATGACGCGTTTGAGAAACGGACGGTGAGGTATTAGAAGCTTTTTAAATAAACAATTAAGGTCGACATAAGACATCAATTTTATTGCTCTCATCGAAGCTTCCTATACATTTCCATAGTTTTTCTCCACAAGTGGCTCAAGGAATGGAATGGTACGCAAATTTGTTGCTATATATACCACGTGATCGTCACCGCTTTCGCATTATCGCTGTTTGCTATCAAATGTGACCGAGTTCCTCACTCATTCTAACGTATAGTCCACAGACAGTGCTGATTGTACACAAACTCTGCTAATATAAGCTGCAAGCAACAGCGCTTTTTGCGAGCACTTTGTGCCTTTCATAGTTGTTTGTCTTTGTTCCGCAATTGCTGCTTCCTATATTGAAGTTGGAGAGCATGCTTTCGATATCGGAATGAATGCGGTCGTATGAGAATGTGCCAGTAAAATAAGAGCACTGGTTTCTTAAAGACGTGGCTTAAGCAAACAATAAAAGGTATGCGATTAAGTTAAAGATATTTCGCTTTGACGATAATCAGCTGACGCGTTGCATAGCGCGTATGCAAATGTTGATAGATAGCACGAGGCGAGCTTGTCAATTGATCGACTAGCACCCATACAAGAGTCTCTAAAGATGACGCCGAATGACGCCGACTGTTTATGGTAAAGCAACAAACGCCCTTTGCGTTGACTGAAGCCGCACATATAGGCTCACGTCACCTCGTACACTTCGTATTAGATTGCACAATTTTCTAGAAGTGAATCTCATCTTATAACGTCATACAGCTTATACCACTAATGGTCAATCTCACACATTACCGACCTACTCAACTGGGATAGACAAGTGGGTTAGGAATTGCCACACAGAAAACCAAAATGCCGTTTTTTCTTTCAAAAAAAGATTTTTTTACGATCGATTTTTTTTGGGTGGAGCAGAGGGCTACCCATGCCTAACTGACAGAGTTCAAAATATTTATCGCCAACACGACTAGCAAGAACAAATGGCAGGCAAGATTCTTTCAATGCTGATCTTACGATGAGAAAGCAATAAAAGAATCAAGGTTTAACCTGCTCTATTCCCCCAATCTGTCCTACTCTCGAACCTTCCTAGCTCTAATAAAAAATAAAACTTTTGTGCATTTATGTAGTTCAACTATGTTCAGCACGAATGAACAAAAAACGATACTATTCAGAGGATATCATTTTTTTTTTTCCTTTGCAAATATTATTTTTCAAAATCACAAGCCCAAATTTCTTGCTGTGGCCAACTTTAGGGGTAACTGATGTCTAATTTACGTTCGAAAAGTAATTCTTGAGGAAAGCAATCGAGAATAATTCGAAAAATGGAAAATATCTACTGATAGAAGACAGTCAACTCAGTGTCAATAATGCCACTGAAATGATTGAATGATTAATTCTACGACGTATTTTTCGACGCAATGCGGCGACCGATGCTAAACATCTACTTTGCTGCATTAAATTTAGCTCCGGATTTTTCGGGTACATTTGAGTTTCCTGGTCACTATAATATTTGAGCTTCTCGTGTTCCTTAGAACAAATTGAATTTCCCAATTTTTGAATGGGTTTAGGAAAATGGAAAATTTCGATGCATTTATCAAATATGCCAAATTCGAAAGCAAGGGTCGAAGAAGCTAAACCAATCGAAGGGAAACGCGAAATTTAGCAAATTTTAATTAGGGTTTCTCGCTGCGGATAAAAAGCACTATGCTCCAATATCTAGTCCGCCAAGTTGTAAGCCGATCACTTAAAACCGTTGAAGAATTACGTTTTCCATTTACTGCTTAAAATGTAACGCGTTGAGATAGTAAAAAGTCGGATCTAAACTGTCTGTAAATGACAATTTCCATGTGATGCACACATATCGAACAGTAACAAAAAGCTTCGTGAAGTGCTACGCGCATATTGAGAAAGAAAATCAACAAAGAGATGATGAAACCATTAGGCAACTCGAAGATGTGAAGATTTTTTTATTCATGGACGAATTCGTTAATTTTAAAAAAAAAATTATCCCAAATTTTGCAGACTCGACGAACCGCCTGTATGACGCTTGATTAGGATTTTCTTCTTTTGTTTCGCTTTCTCCTGTTTGTTTCTTTTTTTTTCTTCTTGCTGTCTTTTGTATGGCACTGCTTACGTTGATGCTTTTTTGAATGAGGAGAACTGCATCGCATCACTCATATGAATGTTGAATAAAGCGAAACGCTTATATGAGCATCAACCGCATGAATATGAGGAAGACACTGGACACGTTAATTAACACGACCGTTGCAATCAGTAGCTTCGTTTCTCAACTCAACTAAAATAATGTGCTGAGGGCAAGTTAAAATCAATATTTCGCTACCACTGAAATCATTCGAGCCTAACTCTTACGAATGATATCGTCTACCTGTGATGGACGTATAGCTGCAACTAACTCGCGAATCTCTAGAGAACGAAAATTATATACTTGCAATACTACTGCTGAGAGAAAATTCTTGTCGACACGAAAAAAAAATACAACTGTTTAGGACAGCATTTTAAAATATTAATTTTTTTGCAACTTACTATGACTCGCATAAGAAATGCAATACCTATTTTTTTGTCATTCCCCCCCCCACACCCCTCTCCTTCGCACCCGTCAATTCTGCTGAATCTTTTTTGCGCTACTCAACTTTCCGTCTAAATTTTAATTCGTAAAATTCGATTTTCAGAAAATTCATATCTCTCTAAGCGATGCCGCAAATATAGGATTTAACAGAACGAAACAGAGCACTAGTAAGAGCGCATTGAACGAAAAGCTCGCCTAATGCAATAGGAAGCAATTTTCTGAAACCTAACTCATAAAGCGTTGCATTGCAACCAGTAAGTAATTAACACCAGAGTAATCATTGGGGTAATGAGCGTTCCGCTTCCTTTAAAAAACCCTAACCCATTAAGAAATACCTGTTTTTTGATAGCCAAAATTCATACTGTTATAAACAACAAGTAAATAAGCATACAGATCGTTAGCAGTCACTGCGCGTGCTAAACAGTGAAATGAGAACAGTATACTGATGGTTCGCTTATTGTTCGCTTATTTAAAAGCATCTTTTCATAAAAACACAAAGCTACTGCTATTGCATTCCACTGAGAGGATTTTCAGAACGACGGACGAGTGTGGTGCTGATTTGTTGGGAACACTAATAACCTGCATCGAATAGTGCTTCGAATGGCCGGCTCACGCATCAAACCTTCCCCTACTCTCGAAACTGTTCCACTTTTCGTCGAAATCTCATATCGTCGAAACATACAAACATACTCCCTCCTTATTTCTTGCCTGTATTCGAACCAAATCTATTTGTAGGCTTCTTATAATTCGCTTAAACGTGCGACTAAACATTTTCGATTCCGCTCAATTCAGCTACAAGTGTCTATCATCTATCACAATAACCATGACCGCTTACAGGAAACAATACGTTCTGAACGGCATATCATCCGCGATAACAAACACACAAGGTGCCGTTGTTTAATTTTTGTATTGCGTTGATTTTGGATCGTTTGAGCATGCGAAAACAAAAGTGGTGAACTAAAAAGTTTAGATCGCAGATGCAAAAAAATAATCACATTGGTGGTTGTTTTTCCTTTTTTCGTTCTCCAAAAAACTTTTAACTGTCGAGTTTGTTTGTTTTTTCGTAACACTGAAGGAGTTTCGTAACAAAGTGAAACTGTTGCCATGCTGGCTCGTTTGTTCGCGAGTTCTCGGGTTCTCGGGTTGGCGCCTTCTTTTTTCCATCAGCTCCAGCAGTATGGCATAGCGTAAGCTGACTTATGCATTGTTTATAGCCTAGTGGTAAACGATGTGGCAAGTAGTTAATGGTTTTGAAATTTTTATCGCCCCGTCATTTTCTCTTAAAAATTTTATCTTCCTCTCATTATCTAAGTCCTACCTCCTGTATGGAGACCTCATGTTGCCGCTATATGTGGAAAGCTTTTTCGTAACCGGATTATTGTACGAATTGTGCATCAATTAAGGAAATCAATATAATCCATTTTTTTTCTACTCACTGAATTCGGTGACAGTTATCAGTTTTTTCCTCCGACATACGTTAGATGCTCTTAGAAGTTTGATAACACTATCACGTTTGCTCGCTAGCGTCTAGCAGCACAGTGCAAATTCATGTGTTTGCTTTCAATTAAATCTGAGCGTGATCAGCAACAAAATCGTTGGTGCTCAATGATGAAAGCAAAGACGTAACAAGGCCAGAAATTTAAGAAAATGGGAAGGGGTCAGGAGAGAATAAACCAAGGGTTTACCGATTTCAATAGTTTTTAGAAAAAGGCGCAAACAATTTTAAAAAATGCCACAGCTCTGATCACGAAATGCAAACAACGGTTGTGTGCAAAAGGTAACAGGAAGCAGGGTGTCAAGCGCGGCCGATAGCCTAGCTCAGTGTTCTTCCTGTTTATCAGTGCACAACGAGTAGGCAGCGGATATGTTGCGAATAAAGGCTTCAAAGCCCATCGCGTCCGGAGGCAACCGAAACGTTCGCAGCTTTTGTCCTTTATCCAGCATACCACATACGTGACCAAACAAACAGCTGCACATTCATATCTTGCTTTAGAGTCAGTCCACTCAACGAATATAAAACTGTGAAATTTGTGTGCCGCTGTTTTAAAGGTGAATCGTCCGTAATTCGTATGCGTGCACATATCCTCAACGTCGAGTTAGGCTTTGAAAATTAAAGATGTATTTCCGTTTCGTAGCTTGATCTCCTTCAACTGGGCGAGTTTTTGTTATAAAATACGACGGAAAAACAATAGTGACAACGGTACTACGGTGCGAACGCCTTTTATCATTCATTCACCTGCTAGGTGGGGAGCCAACGAAAACGCAATTCAGTGCTGCTAGAAGTATCGCGGTGGCGTAAGAGATGTAACAATCACCGTAACGGTTGATGCCAACGTCGTAGGTTCATCGAGATCAATAGACAGTTGGCTGCAACTCGAAAAATGGTAGGTAACTGAAATTTTCGGCGATAAAGCGAACCTAAAAAATTTCTGTGGCAGTCGAGCGATGCGAGCTAAAATGTGTTTGATAAACTGAGGCCATGTGGAGAAATAGAGAAGAAAACGTCTGTCTTTTATACATAAGCAAACAGTCTAGATCAGTCCATTCCAGTCAAATGCTATATGTTGTCATGTTTCATGCATTTTACTTGTGATACGAACGCTTAAAATCAGTAAATGGGCACATAGATGAGTACACAAAAATTTCTTGACGGAATTTGGAAATCGATCAAATCACCTCAAACTTGCTAACTGCTAGAAAGTTGTAGCGCAATCAAAGCAAAATTTCAACTCGTTAAAAATCTCAAAGTTCCCGTTGGTACGTTTGCAAGAAGCCTGCTTGATATATTCCACAAATTTTTGGGGCAAATTTCTGGCGAACGTTCAATATCTCAAGCCCTTATGTGACCAGCTTTTCGAACTTTCTACACAACGAAGACGCCAAAAAGCACATTTGGCGTTCGTTGCGATTAAGAAAAATAGGCCAGTAAGTTCAGTTACAAAAAAAAATCTAAACGAACTCATCAAGAACAAAATTTATTAATCTTTCGAAAGAACAGCTTTTTCGAGAGCAGATAATCTGAATTTTACTCCATTCAATTTATAGCCCGAGCGGGAGAGTAACCATCAATTTTAGACTCACAACAGTCGAAGATCAAACAATTTTCCAGTAGACTGCGAGTAAACCGAGAGGGGGAGTATTAACTCGAGAACTGTGTATGATTACTCTTTTAACGAGTGGATAGGCAAAAGAAAATACCAGGAATTTCTTTTTAAAACACCCAAGTAAATCTGGCAAACTTTTTTCAAAGCAATCATGAGCTGGGCCTAGAAAGCGACTTTTTGAGAAACTTTTGCAACTCAGTCAAACTTCCACTCTAAGGTGATGAGGGAGAAGCAAGGCGGATTTTTTAAAAGCGTAACGTGCGACGCGAATTAGAGATTTTTAACGAAGTGAGTCGAAACAAAGAAATTGGGTTTCATCAGCGACCTTCATTTCCGTTTAGGGCTTCTTTGTTTTATACGTCATTGAAAGGAAAAAAAAAAGTAAAAGTAAGTGTGAGTACACCATGAGTACTCACTGTTTGAAAGGCAGCAACAGCAGATCGCTGTCCGAACATGGATTGCCAAATTATCCTAAGCGGAGGAATTTAGGATGTTTGGAAAACAAACAATGCTACAAATTTTAAGCAAACAAAGCAAACAGAACCAATTTTCCGCAACATTGTTGTTGCCCATCAAAGTTTCCGGCAAGCAATGTAAGCCCAAAATTCGGGTAGCTCAGGCTGCTGAAATTTGCGCATTTTTGCGAAGAGACTGAAGATCGACAGGAAAAAAGAGTAAAAGTCAGGCTTGAAACAAAAGCAAATGATGTTTGTTGGGAGTAGACAGTGTGACAATATAGTAGTGCTGGCTGTGCACACACAACGGATCGCTGAATCACGAATACCATTCCACTGTACCGTGCGAATTTCGCTGAATTTCGGAGGAATTTCGGAGATCAGAAAGGGAAGAGCGACTTTTTCTGATTGCTTGATCATCGATGATATTTGCAGAAATCTTACCATTTTCAGTGATTCCCTACCGCAGACTAAAATTGTTAATACTATCTCCTTACGCATAAATATCTGAATTTTTGAAAAATAGCATTAGTCGGTGAGTTATTCCAATTGTTAAAGGTTTCTTGTGAACTAAAACTAATGGCTTACTAAAGTCGATCGGAAAATTCACGACTCGCAAAAGTTTTCGAAAAATTGGGAGGTGTGGGAGGAGGAAGGGAGAGCGGAAACGCTTATGCGTGATTAGAATTAATTTGTGTGGAGTAATTTTACCTAAGTCATTTTATCGGTGTTCATTTTTATCCCAATCAATTTCTAAACGGCGTTTTCAAACATTCGGCTGATTTTTTTGCCCAACTGTAGGTGCATTCATCCCTAGACGAAATGAGTATTTTATTTGTACACACCTCTAGAAAATGAATTTTTCAGCTATAAGGTGGTGGAAGAATTCTCTTACGGGGCTCATAAATGTAAGCCGATTAAAATTGGCGGGTTGCTTAACATGTTGCAGAAATTAACAATTCTAATTGCAATATATTCAAATTTTTAAGCATTAGAATTCCCCATCTTCACTAATAAAATCAGTCGAGTGATAATGAAAAACAGAAGAAATCGCTCCTGAGAAGCTCTAGGAAAAAGGAGAGAAAAAGCAGAGAAGTGAAAGCAGGTTCCATGAAGTCATCCTTCTGAGGAATCATTTGGCTTAATAACAAGCACTCATCGAAGGGCCATTTTCATATCAGCATAACTGCATTTGCGGTACACTTAATGAACTGCAGAGGTCAACTATTTTTCCACGGAATTAGGCGCTTAGCGCTAGACATAAAGAAATTTTTGAGTCACCTTTAGAATGCGAACTTATGAAATCGATGAAATCGTTTTCAACGCAACTATCATCTGTCATTTCGCGAGTTTTTTTTTAAATCTTCCACTGCTAATTAACGACATTCATAAATGAAACCATTTCTGCCTGGAAAACGGATAATTCGCCATCGACAATATAGCAAACTAGTGTGTGCTAGACTACCTTCCACATGTTTCCAGCATGGTGCTCGCTCTCATCTTCCACTTTACGTATCAACCCCATCCCTCCCTTCCCTCAACCACACAAACACAAACGTTCAGGGTATTCTCGGACGTGGTACACTTCTTCCACCTTCCACTCCATAGCGAAGTGTAGGCCACCAACAAACAAGTTTTTTGAGTTTGAAGCGCACAACTGTGAGCAGGAGAGATTGCGTCAACAAGCCGATATGTGCGCAACTGTTACTACAGCTGTATAAACTGAAACGAAACGCGAATTCACGAGAAGTGCAACAAAAAAGAATTTGTTTTTCTGCAACTTCAGCACTGACAGCCGATAAATTGAATCGCCGTTCTGCTGGGACGTCGAAACAGCGTCTAGTTCATACACTTGCAGCACTAAACGACTAATTTATACTAATTGAATGAGAACTGAAATGGCGCCACATTATTGGAAAGAGTGAAAGAAGGAGGAGGTGGTAGGGGAAGAGGAAGTGGAGAAAGGGAGGCAACTTCTATTCAGATAATAACCAGTGGGAAAAAAATCTGAAAAAAAAAGGAAAGCTCAGTGGCCACATAGATCGAAATGAAGCTATGGAGAAAAGAAATCTCCGCACAACACTGCCAGCAATTAAATTCGTTTGTAATCCGTAATGGGGGGAAAAAAGCAAACGGTTAAGGCAAGTGTTGAATCACATTCACTGTCACGCTTTATAACTGAGTAAGTTGATCAGAAGACCAACGAACGTCAAGGTATTGATGCAAATCCTTCGCTAGAGCTAATATTTAAATTATGTCGACATGATCCGAACAAAGTTGGGCGCCGCTGTGTTTATGCTCTCTGCTCCATTCATACGCGTTTATTTCGTCGAGATTCTCTCTTCTTAAACACGCCGATCAATCAATACCAAGCTACAAACTTAAGAGCAAAATTTGAACGGTCAATAAGATAATTTACACCATAATTCGTATAGTTGACACCATACAATAAACAACCTCCACCCCTCTTCCCCCACCCCCTTCCTCCCTCCACGTTATCGCTTTTCTTCAGTTAGGATATGCACAAATTTCAGGATTTCTGTGATCCAATCCAAAAGTTTTGAGGAATTTCCAACAAAATTGTCTTAAGACATGAAATTTTCAGGCCAATTGGTGACACACATAGCACATGTGAGATTCTAAAGTATTTTTATTGCTGGTCATTCGCATAGTTTCAGGTTTTTTGGGCCAAAAATAGTGGCTCGAATAAATTTTTTCCGAAAATTTTGACGCAAAAAACTTCGTCTGGAAATCATGAGCCGCATAATTTCGCCCAGATATGGTGACGTGAAAAAATTTTCGAAAATTGAGAGACTAATAAGATATGCTCACACATAGTTTAGATGCGCATTTGGTCATAGAACTTTGAAGACCGAAGCAGACGGCAAAATCAACCAGGATCGCGCTCTTCTTTCAAATCTAATATTGACATTTTTCCCCTTAATAGCGTTGAAATCATTCATTTGAATCATCCGAGATCACAGATTGCATAAAAGAACACTTTTTCTGCCATTGATGGTAGCATTCCCACATAACCATACGTTATGAGCTCTTTTATTTCGTTTTATTTTCGTACTTTCATTTGTCGTTAAAAAATCCTTCGTGTTTTATTCATCAAGCATTATCATGTAAAAGCTACACAGCTGTATCATACTAATTAGCTAATGCTATAAATCCGCAATTCCTTAAATTAACTGCGATTAATCTCACTTGTAATAAATTCAAGTTGAGCAAATAGATAGTAACGGCCTAAGGAAATTCACAACAACAATGGTTGGTAAGAGACGTTTTGTTGTCAAACAGAACTGGAAATATTGCCTATGAATCACAACAGCTCCATATGATCGTTAGCGTGGCCAGCTTTCATTGTGATTTTAAAAAACTGCTACAAGTATCGACCAAAGTTCATTTTGTGTTGTACTCATGGAGCGAGCGGCTGTTGTTGTGATCAGTCGTGAAACGAAATGTTTTCCGAGAGGAATAATCCTGTTTACAAGCGTTTCTCACTGGATTTACGTTACGAACAGCATTAAGAGAGGATTTTGGAATGAGCGTAGAGCACATTTGATTGATTGATTGCCCGCTAAGCAGTTTATCGACAACCATACCGCTCGTTCACGTTCGCACAATGAGCAGCTGCACTCCGTACAGGAAGAAAGCATGAGACCAACTAAACCATATCGCTTGCATGGCTGGTGCATCGATTCATCATCCATTTATTCGTTAATATGAAATGAAATTCACTGCTAACCTTATATGTCGTAATTCTGCGAGGAAGTTATGCATTGCGTTAATTCAACATTTAATAAAACTGCATAAAATTATAATTATGTATCTTAGCGAATGTTATTTGAGTTCATCAGCGCGTAATCGGTCTTGCGGTATCTCAAGCATTTATAGTTTTTGTTCTGCTCTGCATTTCTCATCCGCTGAGCATGAAAAATCTATGTGAAGGCAAAGGAAAATGAAAGATGTGTTCTTCTATTTGCTAATGTGCTCATTACACAAAATACTTATTCCGTATTAAATATAAAAAACGAGCAGTTTCTACAAAGAAGGAAAGTGTCGTGTAGGTGCGACATGAATTTTTTTCATCGTAAGGGAATTTCGATTTGGGAACACAGAATTCAGTGGAAAGAGTTTGAAGGAAAGCGAAATGCCTTGGATTTTAGGAAACTGATCAAAAAGCAGAATACTGAATGGAATTCGTCGTGCGATAATTATTTCGGAAATTTTCAAACAGGAGATGAAGAAATCCCAGAAGTTTCTATGAAAGGCGACATTTCCTTTGGGTGTCGTTAAAAATCGACCAGTTATTTAGTCGAATTGTTGACGCAACAATCATCTTCATAACGAGGCAAAACGTTTTTATCTTCATTCTTTTATTATTCAGTTTCGTTTTTTTTCTGAAGCGTTTGCCACCATTTTTAACATTATTGACTCTATTATACCGCTCAGGATAACGCTTACGACATGCAACACTCGTAGGATTGGACTCTATCCGGAAAATTCGGAGTTGTGCGGTAAATTTTTAAAACCGTCACTCACTGATGAAGTGTAATATTTCGTATAATACCTTCTAGGTGACCCGAACCTTTCAGCGTCCCAATTCCAGATAGAGTTCAATTGCGCTTGCAAAATAATTTACAATTCGTTTCCTCATGGCGAAACAGTGATGAAATGACAGCTTATGGAGGTGTATGCGCTCCCTTCCACAAAATAATGAAGGCATGAAGCGAAGTGATACCTAGTTCCTAAAATGTAAGGCTGAAAGATGTGTGCTCTTCATTGAGCAGTGACACCTGTTGCACTTTGTGGTAGATCTTGAAAGAGGGAAACACAAACCTGATTAGATATATGTTATTGTGGGTAACCTAACAGATGTCAAAAACTTTGAGGAAATCGCAAAAAGAAGTTAGATCGTTTCCAAGTGATTGCATCAAGGAAAACACCAATCAGATTGAGAAGAAACTGAAACAGATTAGTGAGAGATAGGAAGGTGCGTGAAAAAGGTATGAAGTTTTCCTTCACAGGTTGGGACTATTCGACCAGCTCGATCGCATGAGCGCGCAGCGCCGCCGGTTGGCTATAAACAAGTGTTGAATCAACCGCCGCTTAACACTCTGTCAAGAGCATTCGATTGCGTTAACCCGCTGTGGGCTCGGAATCTTTTCTAAAACGATTAAGCTTTCCACTCGTCAGAATCGCTGAAGAAAGGTTTGCCAAGAAATGAAAAGCATCTCCAGAAGCAATTCTGAAAGCCGGGAAAAAGGATTGTGAGCTTTTTTGAAAACTGTCTTACATATCACGAATTTATCACTCATTAGAACTTTTTTTTTTGAAAACGATGATTCAAAAAAAATTAAATTCGAGACATACTGCGAACTTTGCTTGATGGCATTGCATTTAGTTATCGATTTCGAAGAGTACAATATGTTTTGTTTGTTCGCCAAAATATGAGATGTCTTATTTTTCATTTTCTTTTTTCCAAACTTCAATCTGCATAACATCATAACGGAGTCCGCGGAAGAATTCATTAACCACAGTTAAACAAAAAGATCGTTAAAAAATGCCCGACCACCTTTTGAGGTGCATTTTTTTTTTCAGTTTAAAAGACGTCTGATTCACTTTCTTGAAATGAACATAGTTTCTCTAACCGTTCAAGAAACTTTAAGTGAATGCTAATAGCATGCGCAGCAGTAGGAAGATGGAGTGGCAATGCTTCAACTCAGCATAGCTTTGAAACAGAAAACTTTGGGTAAAAGTTCGAAACTGTGAGGAGAAACTCTGGCAAAAATCAGCTAAATTAAAAACTTTTCAGACCTTTTAAACTAGATCAGATTCCTTCTCTGCGAAACAGTGAAATTTGAAAAAACTAAGGAGAAAGCTGACTGAGATGATCTAGATTTGTATGCATCTAATTTGGAAAAAAACCAGCGGAAGTCATTGCAGAAAACATAAAATTGTTTTTCGAAGCTTTAGTTTGTTTAGGAAACGTAACAATCAAAGAAAAAAATGATCTACGATATCAGCATGTTCGCACTACGTCATTTAACGTTGATAATACCAGAGAAAGTAAACCCCCATAAAAGGTTATCAAAGATTTAGAAATGCCTGATATTCTGTTTAGGTTGCGTACATGTGAAAATGGTACACCAGGGTAGAGAAAAATTAGCGTAACAAAAGGATGAGCGAAAACACAAACGAAAAAAAAAAACGGTTGTCAGCGCACCTGTGATTTGTTCAGATGGGGTTCATAAACAACGGTATGGCATCGACGATCAGTATGTCGAGCGCTCATTCTTTTGGATTTAGTTTTTTTTTTTTTTAAATCGATGATCTGAGCCATAGAAAATATGACGCTGACATCATCAAGCCCGATTTTGAATGAAAAAAAAAATCCCACAACGGATGAACCATGAGATGAACACAACTGTAGGCGGTTATGATGTGTTGTGAGCAGAGATTACGGTTAATTCATAAAATTTGGTGACGATTTGAAAGGGCTAGTTAAAGGAAATTTTGAGAGTATTAAGACTTTTTGTGTTATAAGAGATTTATTAAGGTGAAATTCATAACTAAACCGTTCGATGGTGTAATTGATGGCGTTGCTGTGAGGCAGGTGGTACACAAAGGAGCCCAACGTATAGAACTCAACTCAAGAACACCTCTTTTCCATATCACCCTTCTTTGAACTGCGGATCCATTTTAAAATTGAACAGAACATTTTACGGATGCGTATGAAATCAGCATCTTGCAGCCATCATATAATGTTTATCGTTATCACAATTTCTAAAAAATTGTATCAAAATCAGAAAGGCCAAAAATATCGGCTTCGAAAAATGGTATTTTCACATTTGAATTGCGTTAAATTCTGTATACTTCAACAAACGAATAGCATAGCAGAGTGATCTTCTTCAACGGCACAAGAATACAACAAAAAAAAGGCCTAAGTTCGGCAGCGTGAAAGCTGTTGTGCGCAAAAAAAAAAAAAAGATTGGCAACGCTTTGTTATAGAGTATTTAGACTGTAGCAATTGAAAATCATCAACAGCTTGTTGACTAAAACGCCACAAATGGATGTCGCTGATTCGATGCAGCAAAAACGTTTAATCTTCAAAGCTTTGAAACGATGAAAACTATGAAATAATCGTAAATGTCGCATTATTTTCCGAACGATAAGCCCTGACGATTCATCATTTCCGACCTATGTTCTTAGTAAAAAAAAGCTGACGGAATTACCAATTTTGAAATGACTAAAAACTTGGAAACGAAATCAAAAAATGGCCTCGCAAAAATCTTCTCAATCTGTTTACTTCTAACGACAAATATTCTGAACGCTCAGAATTGCATAGGAAAGCCAAACAGTCAAACAGATGACTGAAGAAAGAGAAGTGAGCGTTTTGTAGAATCACTCTTGACGATCGATCTTTTGTATAAATGATCGAAACGGAATGCATAACGTTAAACAATGCATTTATTTTTGAGCTCATCGTCACATTGTCAAAATGCATTCACATTTGACGCAAATTTTCCTAAAATTTTGGTCTTCTTTTCTTTTTCACGGCATTTACTCATGAATTCGTTTGGAAATTTGCGTACTTCGTGGGCCACTACTTTGTAAGGAATTTCGTTGGTGGTTTTTCTAGAGCATGGACCAAGAACTAATTTAGAAGTAGAAGTCGGTTCAGCGAGCTAGATTTTTTCCAGCATCGTCAGACATATATTTCTTAAAAATTCCTGTGAACTTTCTTCCTATTAAGTGGTTTCTGGTCTAAATCCAAGACGGTTTGTTCGATGTGAATTTCAAATTTCGCTTGAAATGTTTTCGCAGCTTTAAATTTTAAATAACGCTTTCAAGTGAACAATTTTTTAGCGGTAAAAATCTTTAACGATCCTCTTTTTAATTAATTCTGGTATTTTTCACTGAAGCCGTTTTCGTTTCTATTTCGATGGTTACGTACTCCAAACAAGCTTGCAGTAAAAACCTCTTTGGCCTTCACATGTATTTGATCACTTTCCGAATCGCTTTAGTTTTCCGACAACCTTCGAAAATTGACATATAATTAGGGAATCTAACAAAGTACGCTTGGAACTTTAGAGTAATCGTGGTTGAAGCGTCTACGCAGAAGGAAAAAAGTAGAAACTCGGCAGAGACGTTTAGAAATATTGAACTTAAACGATGAAATTTAATGTTGTAGACATGTTGGTGTTTTAACGATTGGTCACTGATTTGAATATGAACATGAACATGGGCGGTTAAGACGGGGCAATGTTTGAAGGCTGCAAGAAGTAGAAGATGAGTCTGGATTGTTCTAATGCCGAAAAGACCAATATTAGTCTTTCATCTATTAGACTAACAATCCACATAAATAGGTCTCCACCACTGCTTCCATCCTCTGCTTTCCGGAAAGCTTTAATGACTTCAAACCGCACCGTTTCTTTGGTGCCATGTGTATGAAAATGCAAGACACCTTTACTTCCTGGAATTCTTTTCCAGCTGTAATCGAACGAATCAGCAAAACATATAACAATCTGTATACAAGACGAAATTTTCAGCGTTTAAAGCAGCAAAGTAAATTTCAGAAACAATTTTCTCTACAGTAAATGCGCAAACGCTAGTTTTTACAAGCGCATTCCTCCAGTGTCTCATACATCTGCTTCAAAAACAATTTTCGGAGCTTAACTCCAGAACTTTCGGAGCTTAAACAGAAACGGACATGTGAAAAGGTTTATAGAAGCCTAACGTAATAAGAATTCAAGAATATGCGTATGACTAGTTTGAAACATACAACGATAAAAAAACTAAAGCAACATAGACTATGAAATGCGTTTAACCAGTTTTTCCTAGTAGTGCGTAAAGTTTAAAAGAAACAGCAAAATCCTCAAAAATAAACAATTCAGAGTGACAAGCTCGCAGAAAGGATCCTATCAGCGGTCTTCGTTCGAGATGAACTGAAATCAAGCTTTTCAAATAAAATAAACAAAGCAAAATAAAAGAAAGATAAATTAAGAAAGAAGAAATAAAACAGAAAATAAAGTAAAACAAAATGATGCCTCAGAACCACATTTGCAGCAATTTTCAGAGGGCGTATACAAAGATTCTTAGCAATGGAGTATATTTTAAAACATCATAGACTGTTGGTCAAGATGATTATAAGATGGACGATTAAGAACAAAAAGTTGGACTTTTGCTACCCTAATTGAATTACGTTTACTTCGATAACACTGTAGTTCGCTCATGAAGCATTTTACTGAGTTTCGCATGCGTCATTTTCGACAAATGCTGCGGAAACAAGCTAATATCGCAATGACGATACCATACTCTAAGTAGAGGACGAATTAAATTTGCTCTGAACAAGGGACGCTTCTTTCTAATGACAAAAAAAAAATCACTATGCTCTCACTCAATGCACTCATTTACATACCGTGGTATATCCCGTTCACTGCACAAAAAAAAACTGAACTGCAAAACTCACATAGACAATGAACGTAAGGCTCATTAGCGCTTTCGTATTTTAGCCTAATATGATAAGACAACGCCTTTGCTAAACGATGTACTGGATTTTTCTTTTCCGGATGTTCTTTCTTTTTTCATCAGGGCTTTTTTCAGTTTGCTCGATTACAATGTGACGAGGTTGCCGTCCACTGCTTTCTAAGTTTTTTGGTTCCCACCCAACCCTCATCAGTTTGTTCGACTTACAGGTGCACCATCTGACCGATTAGTACTTCCTTGAAATATTTTCACCCATTGGAAAAAAACCTACGAATTTGGCACGACTCACTTCTATAGCATTTTTCAGCCTAAGAGAAGAAGAAAAAATGTTGCAAAATTCTTTCAAACTATGTGAAGTCTGGCATGCAATATGCACATTAGAGTCATATTAGTATGTGCGGCTGAGATGGGAATGAAACGAGTGCGTTGCAATCACGAGGAAAGATTGTTTAGCATCGAAAAAGAATACCACTGATTCGGGGGTGTTTAGTTTATGATAAGTTCGACGCTCCTATGAAGAGGGGTCTTTTGAGAGAAAAAAAGTGAGTTGCCACGTATTGCCAGCTGGAAAGACTTCGGATGAATGTGAGTGAAGCCAAATGGAAATTTGTTCGGCACTCATTTCACCTGCTGGAGCATACTTAATGAGGACGAGAATAACAAAAAATCGTTTGTTACGCCGCCTACGCACGTTTCGTTGGCGCCTCCTGGCAGGTCTACCTATCACACACGGGCAACTCTATCCTCATCTCTATCAGATAGCAGAAAGCTGACCTACAAACCCATGACAGAGTTCAAGCCATGTCCTTAAGGAATTTGTTTTGCTGTTTTTTTATGATTTGTAGGTTATCGGGCAAACTTTCGGGGTGAGAGGGTGTGGAAGCTACCAATGCGTAATCCAGTTTGTTCACTTGAACATGAAATATGAGCATAAAAATGAAAGTATCCAAATTCAATAAGATGTAAGCAAAGTTGAATAGCTACGTACGGGAAACGAGATGCTCATTTAACAAAAAAGTCTAAATTTTCGCATTGGAATCTTGGTCACATAGAGGTGATGCAAGGCTCCTGCCAATCAAGCTTGTAATGGTATTGTATTGCTAAGCAAGTGCTATCGTAATATGATTTATTTATAAAAATTCTCACTGCTGTCGACAACTCGAATTACGAAAAGCAATGACTTTATCTAAAATTGTGCCAGTTGAAAGACAGCGTTACAAAAGTTTTCCATAGACCATACTGAAAAAGGAAAGAAAAAATTAACATTTTGAAGACAACGAATAGGGAACATTTATTCTACATTATGCAAAAATACGGAAGCCAAAATTTAAACTAACTCTTCTTCACGAATAGCAATAGATTTTTTTTTGAGAACCGTTTTGTTTTTTGGCTTTTTCCTTCTTTTGACACGACTGTAAAAATGCTTCTCCTAATTTCGAAACTACAGTGAAAACATTTAAGAAAAATTTAAAAAGTAATCGAGACAAATTGCAATCGAAATCTCATAGTGCGATTACAGTAGCAGCACTTCATATATTCGAAACGTCGAATATGTATCAATAAAAAGAAAATGAAGCAGCGAAAAAAATACATCTTATTTGTTGCATTTAAAGCGTATGAGAATAAGGCGAATATATAACATTCGTAAGTAAGCACACTCGTCGAAAGAAATGGATTTTTAAAAATCGACAATTTTTTTTCATGACTAGTTTTTTCATATAGTAAATGCTACTAGTCATGACAAACAATGCCTATAGAATGCCAGTCTATAGAATGCCTACAGACTTGAGATGAATATTGTCACACAACAAATATGTATGAATCAATGCAATAAAATCGATTAATTTTGTTTATATAGCGGCCGATTGAATGCGTACTTCGATAAGTCAGAAAACAAGAAGCAAGCCTCACTAAGGTATTTGAACGCCTCTGATTAAGAGTACAAAACAGTTGTTACGCCATTCGTGCTGGCTTTCGTTCTAGCTTTCGTTATTCATCTCAAATAGTCTCCCTAATTGCCTTGCACGTGCAAACATTCGCAAAAAAAACGGAAACAATCGAAACTCAATGACTCAACTCTTCTGCAAACATTGACCTCCACTTTGCTTCATAGCGCAACACTTCAAATAAGGCATTTTCTTTTCCATATCGTTGGTACAATGTACGGGGATGCTTGTTGCAATGCTGGCTTAAAAACAAAGCACTGCCTTGAACTCGCATCTTGTACTGTTCGCGCAAAATTATCATGCCTACGCCTTGAATTTTCCTTTCTTACCATTCCATGTCCGTGAGCATTAGACGCGAATTTCATTTAGATTAGATTTTGTTCGACGCAGAACAAAATTACTGATAAAATTAAAGAACAAAGTTACTGAATAATACTCTGCAAAATACGAACCTTCTTACGAGAAAACAATACTAAAATCATTTCATGCACTTCAACAAGCTGCATACGAAAGTTTTGCTAAAGATTACTACTGCGATCTAGTTTTTCTAAGGTCTTCGATTAAGAAGTCGAAAATTTTACCGAGAAGTTTTTTAAAAAATCGCCGCAACCTTTATTTTGATGAGCCCATCTTTCATGAGACTAAATGTTCGTATTTGAAGTTTGATGATGAACTCGACAAAGTTATTGCAGCTTTGTTAAAATGTTAGACGATGAAATTCCTTTCTAAATGTTGGAAATTACCGTTCTTATAAGCGAACAAATGCGACCATTTCCCTGTTGTTGACGATTTGGAACTTAGTTGCATCGTTCAAACAGTCGCAAATGTTAGGAATACAAGCTCGAAACTTTTGCAAACACCTGGCTTTCGAAACTTTCATAGGAAATTTTTGAAGATCTCCGCACCCATGAACTCTGATCAAAACTGAGTGCTTTGAAGTACCCATGTGAAAATGCTAGAATCATCGTTAAGTTCGTAATCCTGAGAATGCTTTAATTCACCATTTTCTCAGCATTCCGTATGGAAGATCTGGATCCATGGAAATTTTTTTTCGAACTACTGGAAGTTCCGCCAAATTGTTTATAGAATATTCCAGAAAAGCTCACTTTGCGGCAGCAAAAAGCCAATAACACGAAAATGGCGCTCAGATTTTTCTCATTCCAACTGTGTTTCATACATACTCATAACGCACTTCTTAAATAAGTTTTTAAAATTTTTTGAAAAAAAACAAGCTCGTGGAAGAACCTTGAACAGCATTTTTATATTTTTAGACTATCTGCAAAACAGTGATAGGCAATTATGTCAATAATTCCACTTGCTATTCAAACCGTCGTTGACAATTACTTTTCGAAAAAAAACTCCATCCACTCGCAGACTAAGTTACGAGCTTCTCATGAAAAAACGATCATTTCTAAAGTTATTTTAATGAATCTAGACCACAACAGAAATTTTCAGATATGATTTTCCGTTTTCTGAGCACTAAAATTAGTTAGAGTTGGGTTGGATTCCTTCTTATGATAGTTTTAGCGCATCACAGAGAAAACATCCGTTTTTCTTTTTCCAGCAAAAAGCGCGACATTTGTCACACGCCGTCTTTCTAAAAATTTCTCCTCCTGGAAAGGTGTGTGTGTGTATGTGTGTGTATGTATGTGCATGTGTTTATATGCACGTGTGTGTGCGTGTGCGTGCGCGCTCGTGCGTGCGTGTGTGTGTATGTGTGTAGGTACAGTGTCTGTGTGTGTGCGTGTATGTGTCTATGTGTGTGTTCATATAACTATATGTGTATGTGTCTGTGTGTGTGTGTGAGCGTATGTGTGTATGTGTGTCTATGTGCGTGTGTATATGTGTGCGTGTATATGTGTGCGTGTATGTGTGTATGTGTGTAGGTGCGTGCGTATATGTGTTTATGTGTGTGTGTATATGAATGTTTGTGTGTGTATCTGTGTGTATCTGTGGCTGTATTTGTATGTGTGTGTGTGTGTGTGTGTGTGTGTGTGTGCGCGCGCGCGCGTGTGCGTGTGTGTGTGCATTTAGACAATATTCTGAAGGCACGTACACAAACTGTGTTGAATCAGCTGCTCCAGTTCAAAAAATTTCGTTCTTGGGAATCATTCTAGTATGTATTTGTCAGTAATTTTCGCATTAGCCTCATTAGGTTGTTTTGCTCAAAGGACCAAGAACAATCTAACTTTAAAACAGCTCAGCATATGTAATGGTTTAGTTATTACTGTGATACATAACAGTTTCTTTGCTGCTTTTTTTTTCGCTCACAGTGAGTGCGCATCACTTAGCACCTTTGTGATTGTTCTAACTGGCCAATAAAGGAGGTGAGACCCTGATGACATACAGTTGTGGGGTCCCAAGCAACTATATCAAAGCATTTCGCGTGCTGTTCGATCAAAAAGCTAAATGCTGATTAGATATGGTTTCATTACATTTGCTTACGAACAGTCACATAATAAAGGTGTAAGAATTCTTAGCACACGCGGGCGCTTTCTTTCTTTCTTTCTGTCGCCTCCCTCTCTCTCGCCCTTTCTCTCCCTACCTGTCCCAGTAAAATTCAAACGAACAGTTCGACCTGAAACGACTCACAAAAGAACTTTTTTTTTTTTGCTGTTTAGATTGTCGATCTTCTGTCTATTCACTTCTTGTCAATTAACTTCGATGCTTTGCGGCAAGTGGCACACCCAAGGGATGCTTTACAATGTCAAAGAAGTGCTCCTAGGTGGCTAGACAAAAAATTCTTATCAAAGTACTCAGGCGCGTTCGGCAAACACAAAAACGAGGTCGAACGTTGGAAACACTCATCTCTATCGTCAAGCGTCTTCGGGCTCTCCAATTTGATTGGTTAAAAGAAAGAAAAATTTTTTTCAAACGTATCGATCATATTGATGTTGCGCGAGCGATCGAATTCACTGCTAGTTTCATGCAGACAGGTGTCTAATCGAATAAAATTGCGGTTCAAGAAAAAATTTCAGCTTGGATGGAGTGATCAAAATTGCGAACTTTGCTTGGAAAGTATTGCCTTTTGTGTTGCCTTCTATAAGAAAAATTTCAAAAAGTGAACGAAAAACGACTAAAAATTTGCACTTGAAAACGTTGATTATCATTGTTTCCTTTAATCACATACAATTTCTCTTTCGATTTTGATGTCATTCTTCTTTTTTATGGCGAATGAATTCATGTTTTAAAATTAATGCATTCACTTTCACGCTATTTTTCAAATTATTGCTCCATTTTATCTCATTTCATTCACTCGTTGATCCGGCACAGTGACGACCACTTTTTGGTGCAGTAAACATATTCATTGTTCCATTAGAGCGCTCTGTTCCAATTTGTAGAACAATTTATTGTGTTTAGTTTTTGAATCTCTCAAACGAACTTACCTACCGCGGGAGGCTAACTGAGGCGAATAACACTACGAAAATTCCATAGTATTCAAATGGACAATCCCTACATTTTTCACTTGTGTCGACGATGTTTAGAAAGCACTTTTTATTTTTTCTTCTTATCAGTACGTTGTAAGCAGCTCATAAGGAGAGGGCGAGGAAAAGAACAGATTGAGCAACGAATCACCGCTATTTCTTTGGTAACCAACCGCTTGGGGGTGTACACATTCAAAATGCTGTTATCCACGCATGACATTATCGTTCGCTTCTGTTTTGACGGAAAACTGTAAGATATGCGAATCTGAGAAGAATCAAATTGAACTTCAAAACGATGAAATGAAAAAAATGAGACAGACGCATTTAGACTTAGCTAGTGGTCCGCTTAGTTCCCTCGGGATGAAGGTAGAACTCCTTTCACCGCTATTTGTTCCCTCATTTTTTCCTAGACCTTTTGCTCTTCCTCTCTTCCTCTCTTCCTTTTTTTCTATTTGTTTTTTTTGTCCATTCGCCTATACACTGAAGGTTGCAAAGAGATTAAAAAACTACAGAAATCAGAGAACAAACACTAAGAATAAATTCACTGAAATGCAACCAACTTCTCCTCAACAAAATGACTATATGCGGAAGTTCAAAAAAAAGAAAGAAAGAAAAGAAAAAACGACTGTAGGCATAACACGCATGAGACAGATGCCATGGCATAACAGAAACAGCAAAACCATCGACCAACTGCAATTCATTCGATTTGTTCGTTCAAAAATCATGCATGCTTCATAGGTGCACTGATGCACAAGAAATGAAAAGCACCAAATTCCACCAAATTCTGAAGCGTATCAGGGAACTGACAAGATAAGTGCTTCTCGCAGTTCCGCCCAAAACGGTGTGTTAAATGCGTGCAAATTAAATGAACGATGCTTAGATACTATTAGAAACACTCCTGCCCAGTACGCCAGCAAACAGCTGCTTTCGATGGATGTGGTTTGCTCATGAGGTCGGTACTGGCGCTTGTCCTTCCTGTATCTTCGCGCTTGTTTTTCCAAAATTGCCGATTTCTGGCCCAGAAATTCAATTTCACGCAATCTTTAACGCATGATGTAATTTGCAGCGTTCTGCATCGTATGAGCCATTATTTCGCTCCCCGCAAATGAATTTACCTTCCTAGCCTACCTTCCCGCCTAGTTTTCCATGCGCTATAACTCATTTTATAACATATAACATACATGCAATATATAACTCCTACAACGAGATATCCACAAATTTTGCTCGTTTGCCATTCTAATGTCATAGATTATCCTTACTGAATTTCATTGTGGAAGCTTTCATAGACCATGAGCTGAAGCTACAAAAGAGATAGACACAAAGGTATGTACTTGTTCATTCATTAATTCATATGCATAGTCACAAAAATGACCGACACTAAATGCTCTTTTAAAAGCGCTAATTTCGGAGTTACGTAAAGATGATAACGTGACACAATTCCATGCGATATCTTACAAATTCACTGCAGAATAAGGTAATGCGAGCGAAGATCCTAGCACTATGGTAAAGTTATGCTACGCACGATGGTCAATATATTTCACGTTTCCTGCAAGCAACGATGTTTGCATTATACAGCGAAAAACTTCTACAGGGTGTTGTCGAATGCGATTATATAGGGTCCTTCATAACACAGCGTATTACTCCGACATGGTCGCCCCTTATCTCAAATGAACCAATTAGAAGGCTGTGAGCGTTAGGAATTGAGAACAGGAATCAGCAATCTTGACCTGCCAGTGCCATGGGCATTCTGATGAATTGGTGTTTTGAGATGCGATGGGATTAACGGTTGTAATCACCCTTTTTTGATCTGAACAAGAAGAGATTCTTTATTATTTTAGCCCAGGACTTTTTCACGACATTTTTGCAACGACATAGTATTTCAAACTTATAAGTATTAGTAAGCCTTCGCAAATTGCAGATAAAATTCATCTTTATTAACCAAATTTTCCTTCTTCTTTAAATTCCGAATTTCCCCCCTTCCAAGTCGACCCTCCCCCTTGCCCCTTGAGCCACCCAAACCAAAAAACTCCCTGCCAATCGGCAGTCCTGATTATAGTAATGGGCCATCTGTGATGAGGAAATACGAAAGCCTCATCACCTTTATCACCACCAACTAGATAGTGACTTCTATCCTAGGAAAGCCGAGAATTTCGTAGCCTCAAGCTCTACTGCGAGTACTAAGGTGTCTTAAACAAAACTAAACGTGGAGTCAGAAAAACTGAGGTATGAAACTGATGTAAACAATGATAGTAACTGGATTTTTGAAGGAAACTCTAGAAATTTGGAAAAGAAACGAAGCGACTAGTTGTGATAACTCCATGAAATATGCATTCATGGTCACCACGACTCATCGCTTATGTTTTTATATATATAATATATTATATAAATACATTTATATATATATGTATGCGTGCGAGTGTGTGTGTTGTATATGTATGTACATATATAAACATATAGGTTATATATTTATATTTATATATATACACATATATATACAACACACACTCACACGCATACGCAATGTATACACAAAGGGATGCAAATGCAGCTGTGATTTCATCGATCCCGGTACCGAGCAGCTGACAACCATGCCCACGGATGATTGTTCTGACCAGTTTCGGAACACCTCGTGGTCAGCCTGCTGGCGATCCGTTGGGAAAGCAGCCGCGAATCGAACCTAGGTCTTCCCGCGTACGAAGCGGGAACTCTACCACCCCCACGCAATACATACATATATCCATATATAATACATATATGCGTGTGGGTGTAGGAGATGACTGATGCGTTGCCTCGAATTTGATACATGATTGTACATTATATATATATATATACATACATATATATATATATATATGCATATACAACACGCACACTCACACGCAAACGCACATACACGCACATATATATACACACACGCACACCACACATACCACACACACACCACACACACATCACACCACACACACACACCGCACACATACCACATACACAACACACACACACCGCACACACCACACACACACACACCACACACACCGCACATACACCACACACACAGCACACACACACAGCACACACACACCACATACACACCACAAACACCACACACACATCACACGCATGCCACACACACGCCACACACACCACCCACACCACACACACACACCACACATACACCACACATACACCACACACACACACGCACACACACGCACACACACGCGCGCACACACACACACACACGCACACACACACGCACACACACATACACACACACACGCGCACACACACATACACACACACGCACGCACGCACGCACGCACGAGTGGCACATAGACGCAGGCGCGTACCCACAAGCAGAGACGCGATGAAGTTAGGAAACAACGGTCGGATGCCAGGATGATAGAGCCATGTGCACCTCTGTGCTAACAGATATAGATTTTAGAATCATGTGATGCTGGTGGAGAAACCACTAACAAGAACGACACAGAATGTTTCACTAACTAGTCATATATCCATGCTTAGTAGGCTGCTGCGAATGTATTTTCAAAAATGAGTAGTTGCTTCTGTTAGGAATTCAAATGGAAAGCTATTTCGAAAATTAATCAGGACTGCTTTAATAACCAAATAGCACTCCTAGTCCATAAAGTGATGCATGCTAAAAACTGTTAAAAGTTGATCGGTTATGCCGGAAGCCGTACTGCTTACCACTCGGAATATCATAATCCGGGGAACGCCGCTGCAGTGGGTCAACCATTGTGCCGCTGCACAAGTGAAGGTGACTTTTTATCATTTTTTGATTCATATGGAAATTTTTATGACTAAGGATAATGGTTACTTCCTTCCAAAATCGCGGAGCGATACGTGTATTTAGGCCCTTTTTTGATGGCTGGATGAAAGGGCCAGGGGGAACTGCTGCTCGTCTACAAAATATGACATAATGAATGTGATCGCAATTCCTCGATAAGCTGTTGCTTTTCTTGGCTACAACTCATGAACATCTGTTAGGCTCAAATTTTAAGAACAGATCGCAGCACGAACCGGCGTTTCGAGGATAACAAGTTCACCATTGCCCTGCGGACAAAAGAAGCAAAAGAATTCATCGATTACCCTCACTCACCTCATGCATGCCACATCACTGCGATGAATGGTAGGGATTGATGTCTTTGGTTTAGCCCTACCGAGAACATAATTGAAAAATTTCGTAATGGAGCAGTCCTAAAGAAATTTGTTTTCTTGGGAATTTTTCTTTTTTTTTTGAAAATAGGTCCTTTGCTTCAGCTTTGAAACTTTGATGACTTTCTAGTATATATAAAGCCAGCAGGTTAGGCGGCAGGTACAGACGGGAAAAGTGGAAAGTCTTAAAACAATGTAGCCGCATTAAGAAACGATATGGAAATAAAAGCTGGCATATAGGGTCGCCACCACCGCATTCCGAACATTCTTCTCCTCCCTCCCTTCTACCCTTCTTGCCACCCTTTCCCTCGCCCCTTCCTTTGACACGGGTGGCACAATCTCTAGCTTCATGCACCTAGTGCACCAAAAAGGGGCTAGCGGTGGGGAATGAGGCCGTCTATTACGTTTTGCTTCTGTAATATTTCATTTCCATGGGGGATCGTCGCGGATAAACCCCCTTGGTCCGTGGAAATTCGCACTTCTTGGCAAGCTTGCGGGTTTGTATGTAATAAGTGGACTGAAGTGAAGAGTGTGAGGACACAACCACGTGAAATGCGAATGGAACAACCTAACAACGAAGACGATCGGATCGATAGCAAGATCACAGCTGTAAGCAACAGCAGCTGGAGACGATACTAGGAAACGTTGCTTAACAAGTTGGGAAGTAGTCCATTGGAATGGCAAAATTTGTGCTTTCCGCGGCCCTAACAATAAAGGTCAAATGAAAGCTTGAAAGCCAAACGAAACATGCCTAGATACTCAAAAACATTTCTGCTCGATCTGGGATGAAACGGACACCAACTGTGAAACGGTGGTCGCCAAGCGACTTGTTCATGATTTCGAAACTGCATTCGCAGCTGGAATTCATTTCACGGTTAGCACATAGCATTTGCTTCACTACATAACGTCGAACAGGTACTACCGAGCATAGGTAATTCGGAAAAAGCAGCAGTTATCGCTTATCATAAGACGGATCGTAGGGAAAGCGTTCAAAATTACGAATCGATTAATCTGACTTGCTAGCGTGCAGAATTTGTGAGCGCCTGGCTGGACTGTGAATTAGTGCTAAATCAGTGCCTGAATTTTAGCCATTTAACTAATAATAAGCGCGGGTTTCGACGAAGACGATCGATGATCATACAGTTATTAGAAGGTATGGACTAACGCTATAAATTGCAAGTCGGTTTCAGAGGTTGTTCATTTTTATTTGGAAAAAGACTTCGCATCTATTTCTGCCCTAAGTCCTTGTAATAATGTTAATCGCAATGGCTTGCAAATGTCGGCACAAGATTATTTATGCAAAGATAGCAGGTTCTTATCAGTGACGTCAGCTCCGATAGAGCTTCTGTTGTGTCATGTCAACGCCACGGTTCAGCGAATTCGGAAAGAAGTAATCGTCATAGCGATGTTGATCGTTAAACTCTTCATTATGACTAGCGTTAAACGCTGCGCAAGTTATTCGTTTGCTGCTGATTGTAATCCACTCATGTCATCCCCCCGGCCTAATTCCTTTCACTTACAATTACAAATTGCTTTTGACAATCTCCCCGTCCAGTGTTACAAAATGCACTCAACTATTTCGCTATCGGAAAGCCACCCGCTGACATGAATGGGTTCAACTCAGCTACTTTTCATGTTCAGAAGAAATACTTAGAAAAGTCTTTGAGATCAGAAAATCTCAAAGTTAACGCCGATTCTAAATTGCCACTCAATTCCTATTCAGTTGGTTAGAAATGCGACTAACTCTCCTAATCTCATACTTCGATGCTTCAAAACGGGCGATACAATACTTCCTATACAGGACATTTGCTTTCCTCATACTGATTGCAGCTACATTGTTCATAGTTCCACCGCTGAAACAAGTGGACTGATTAAAGCGGTTCAGAGCAACTGCTTGGAATTAATGCTTTGTGCGAAGAGCTAAGACCACGAAATCTGATTTCGAGTCGTCGGAGCGTTGGCGGTTAAAGCAGGCCGTATTCATTATTCTTTAGAAGTTCTAAACCAATGCATTCCTTATAAAATAGTGAATGAATTTTTGGATCTTGACTTTTGCAGCCTTTCTAAGAATTGTCCAATAATACGTCGACTAGATCAGATGGTTTTAAAATCCTACCCACCATATTCCAAGACCAGTACGACGGTGAGCCTTTATGCTGTTAGAGTTGTGCGGAATTGAAATGATCATGCGCACTATTTAGTTACCGCTTTTTCTATCGATAAATTCAAGGCATGTCATCCTTTTTGTCGTGCTACCATCATAATTTTTAAAACACCTAAAACGTACCTGGAAAATTCAAAATATCTCTGAAGTAAATTGGAGACCATCATTTCCTCCACTTTTTTCTTGACGTGTTGTTTGCCATAGATTTCTCTTTTTCACTTTGTTTTATTCGCCTGTTTCGAAAATAAGTTCCATTTTGGAGTAAAATACATTTCTTATCATTTAATCAATTAATAATTTGTAAACTTCAACCTAGGGGTTTTATTTATGATCTATATGCAAACCCATATTTATCATCCTATTAGATTATCGTTCCGAATCTCTGGTTCCTGAGCAACATTCCGCATAAGCAGATCCACAAATGTCACCTTACCTGGCTACAAGGTGATAAATTGCAGTCTTCAGCCTACATATCGAAATATTACTATAGAAAACGGAACACATATGATCCTTCGCGTTGAAAAACATTCGCGCGCGCAAGTCCATGCTTACTTCCTTTTCAGCCTATCAGTATGAAACGCTGTTTACAGCTCTAGGCCTCGGGGCAACATTCTGGATAAACAAATCCACGAGTATCACTTATCAGTTGGATGATAAGTAGGTCCAACTTGAACGTGCGACATTTGACACGCGATGCAAAATTTGTTTGTTACCATGTCAGCTTATCGATAAGCCGTCAGCTTATAGGTTTGGGAACTCGCATGTTCAATGCAGAGTTGCGTGTGTTTGGGGTTCAATTGCCGTCCCCCTTTCATCATTAATATCTCGATATTCTTGATGCAAAAGCGCACATTATATCAGTTTCCCTGATGCGCTTTCCTACCGATTACAATTAGTACTGCAAAACTGCGTGACTGGTTTAAAATTTGTTTGTTACCATGTCAGCTTATCGATAAGCCGTCAGCTTATAGGTTTGGGAACTCGCATGTTCAATGCAGAGTTGCGTGTGTTTGGGGTTCAATTGCCGTCCCCCTTTCATCATTAATATCTCGATATTCTTGATGCAAAAGCGCACATTATATCAGTTTCCCTGATGCGCTTTCCTACCGATTACAATTAGTACTGCAAAACTGCGTGACTGGTTTAAAATTTGTTTGTTACCATGTCAGCTTATCGATAAGCCGTCAGCTTATAGGTTTGGGAACTCGCATGTTCAATGCAGAGTTGCGTGTGTTTGGGGTTCAATTGCCGTCCCCCTTTCATCATTAATATCTCGATATTCTTGATGCAAAAGCGCACATTATATCAGTTTCCCTGATGCGCTTTCCTACCGATTACAATTAGTACTGCAAAACTGCGTGACTGGTTTAGCTTCAAACGGCAACGGTTAATTCAAAAACAACTTCAGTATAGTGAGTGGATTTTGGGCTTCACTATTAGGTACGGCTCACCCTGCTGCCGAGAAATCATCCGTACAATTTCTTATGATCGAGTAAAGTTGCGAATCGCCTACTGCTCCTTTGCACTTCGCAACATCTCATACGTTTGTTCTGATAGCTGTGTGCGCTGAACCTGATAATAATTATGGCAAAATCCACACTGCAAAATCTAGTTTTTATCTGCTATCGCAACTGCGGAAGCCAATTTTTCCAAACAGAATTTTTGGCTTAAAAACAAGTTTTCTCGTGATTTGCATTTAGTTTATCGCACTCGGCGCATGTACGACACATGTGAAGCATACAACTGACTCCTAAGTCTGGGGTACTCAGCTATCAAAATCTTTCGTCCCTTCCTGACGTCAATTTCTATCATGGACGTCGACGAAATTCGGAACATGAGGATGCTGTTAATTTGAAGGCATTTGACACGGCTAGAACCAACAAAAAGTACCTTCAGAGTAGTCTCAGATCAAAAATCGTACCACTCGTTAACTAATCTGGAAAAGTGAGCAACTGACGTGATGCTAACGACTGTTCGGAAACGTTAAATCATACGGACCCAAAGGTAAACAAACGCCTTCAGATCTCTCATTTTTCACGTTATTTTCAAGTTCCTGTCGTTTCGGCAACTCGGATTTTTTTCTGAAA
>JPKZ01004123.1:507755-544720 GCA_000803305.1 Toxocara canis | reverse complement strand
TAAGTTTATATATATATTTTTTTTCTTGAGGGACATTACTTATATTTTTTATTTCCTTATATTTTTTATAAAGAAATATATACTTATATTTCTTTATATTTTATATAGACACTTATATATTTATATTTATATATTTTCCCCGTTGGTTGCAATTTATATAAATTCACACGTCAAATCTCCTCCATTTCCCTTTGGATCGTTCCTTGCTGTCTGTCGACGTCGACTTTAAATTCACACCACCTTCTCCTTTTTTATGAAATGTGACGATCAGCAGTACTTCTCAGCTGCAGTTAAAAGCAATACAATGTTGGCCCTATCTCATCAGTAACACTTACGCGGTGATTATCAACACTTCACAGTTATGATAAGCCGGGCCGTATGAACCAGATTAGCTGTCTCAGAACCATTTACCTTGACACGTTACACGGAAGACCTGACTTTTCGAAACAAATGTTTGCTGCGCCATGAAAACACAAGAAAGTTGGTGTTTGGCAACTCCAACGAGCATCTTGATGAACTTAGATCTTCATATATCAAAGAAAACTACTGGTCATGCATTGGCCGTTACTCTCATGACAATGCAGCAATGAGAAGGGTGGGATGGGGGAGGGGGAAGGATGATTCATTGACTGCACCTTCGCGAGTGCATCAGCTAGCAGGCATTACAGCAACAGCTGCTAGTTTTTTTCGGTTACCTGGCGGACAATATTGGAAATGTGGGCTTATGATGTTTATTGGTCGGATTAGTAGATCTCGACAAACCAGAGTTCGCCATCATATTTACAACATTATCCGAGGTAATAATTCCAACCACATATGCAAAACCTTGCACATCAATTTGACATCCAAAAGTTCAAGTGTTATGAAAAAAACAAAATGGCAAAAGGAAGCCGTATGGATGCTTATTTGTTTTAGAGCAGATTTCTGTGTACAATCTATCCTACTGCCTTAACGGTATTGGAAAAGATGCGGTCAATATTCGGTGGCAACAGTGAACCACTCCTCTATTCCTGACACTTTTGGTTCTTTGTGTAGAAAGACGAATGGATGTAGAACAAAAATAAAAAGAAAATGGCTAAACCGGTGCTTCGCGGATTGTGCTGTTAGCAATGGCATTTTTAATGACATTCTTTGTTTCCTGAAAATATTTTACAGTCCTAATAATCGAAAACTTGAAGTTGAATTCAATAATGACAGCAGTAGTTGAACTGAAATATGTGGTGTTCAAAATGTATAAAACTGACAGAGGCGCCCTAAAAGCAAACATATGGCAATCTTCCTTAAACCAGTGAAGGTTTTACATCGCACTTAGCGCCACATTAAAAGCCCTGATCGCGTTTTTATTGGCAGAGAATTAATTAGAAGAGCATTCAATATTGTTGCACCACATCTATGCTTAAAATCCATACTTCTTCCTACGAAGACGTTCTAACTACCTTACCCGACGTTCGCAGACTGCTTTGATACGACAACTTCCAAAAGCGCGCCGTACTTGTTTGCAAGGCTTTTCATTTTGCATTAGAGGATAGTGCTTTTTCTTCTATCTTGCCAGATACGTGCGGGGATCTTTAGCATAAAATTCCTTTCAGTACCTTCAAGCTTCTCAATCGTGCCCATGAGCGTACACGTACATACATCAGTACCGCGAAATCGCTGCTCAACTGACACTTAATTTCAACTGTGAGCGAATCCGAATGCTCCATGGGTATCGGCTTAGATAGCTAAACGCTGCTGACGCTTTACCTTTTGCCGTCTACCGAGGCAGTACGTGATGAATGGGCGTTACACACAGAGGCACCTTCACTGCGACGCCCTAAGTTGTAGAGTGTAGAGCTGTTCCGAACTTGCTCGTTGTTGATTGGAATTCTGCGCATGACTAAGCCCGCTAGTTTCAGCGGGCTTAGTCATCCAAATGGACATGAGCTGGATTGCTCTGTTAAAGTTCTGTTTTGCTTCTCTCGCTGATTTATCGATAACGTAATCTTAAAGCAGCCGTGTTAAAATTGACCGTTGGTGCACATACGTGTTCAAGCGTAAAATGCCTAACTTGGCCCTGGCCGTTTTCGGATCATAGACCATAAAAGGATCCACGTCTCTTATAAGCGGTGGTGCACCATGTCATTTTTGCACTGTGCTTGTATTTTTTACATGTACTTCATCTTTTCGAAATTCAGGGCAGCGTTGCTATGCTTCACCAGTTTAAAATTTGAGCGTTAAGTCTTGATGCGCCTCTACCATCGATTCTAGGGAGAGACGAAGTACTTATTTGAAAGTGCGGTCCTGAAACTTCCTTTTTAGATATTCAAGGATTGAGCTGTGAGGATTGTCTTACGTTCACAGGTTATATTCCGCCGTATTCAATGGCAGCAGATGAGTTCCTTTTCGACGGACGGCTTTTAATTGGAAGCTTGTAGAAAATAAGACCCTTTAGTATTACATATGTATGAAGAACAAAGGAAAGTATTGCACACAATGTGCCTCTAATCTTCTGCCTTGGCCAGAAGTTTGGCGAATATTCGGCTGTAATTGATCCGCGATCAGTTTTTTCAGATACCCAAGCAGGTCTTACTTCTTTTTTAAACGGACCATTGAAAGAGAGATCAAGGGGAAGACTGCGGCAGACGTGAAAGCGTCGGTTGGGACGTCTGTCACTGCTGAAATTTGCAGCGAAAGGTGTATCAGCAATTCCTCTATTCCGGCATCGACCCTTTACGCTGAGGGGTGGGTCTCTCAAAAATGCATTCCGGCGTTTGAAGTAATTAAACGAGCATCACGATGTGCAGGCAGTTAAACGTTCCCATCTGCGAATCTTGGGCAGCACAGGCGTCGTCGAGTCGTCGATATAGAGGGTAATAACTGATCCAGGCATAAGCACGGTGTACGCTTTTAAGAAAGAATACGAAGTGCCGCAAGCTGAAAAATAGAAACAAAGACTGTAAAGCGATAACGGCAGTAACCAGCTCGATATGACTGTCGTACTCTTTGGAAAAAAAAACAGTTAATGCAGTATTGTACAAAATCTGAATCCGAAAGCAGAGTGTAATTATAGTGCAGCTGGTTTTTGAAAAATTGGCTTAAGTACGGGATTACACCGCTTTTGGGAGAGAACTACGAATACACTATTAATCGAAAAATCTCGGTACTATGCTAGCAATGCTTATGCGACTGGCATATTTCTTCTAGACTTTTGGCAAACTCTGACGATCCGTTGGGAAAGCAGCCGGGAACCGAACTCAGGTCTTCCCGCATACGAATCGCGAACTCTGCCACTAAGCTTCTACCCCATGTAAACTTATATATCTCTTAAATAATCGTATTAATAGATTTAATAATAATTTTCACAACTTGGAATACATCACCACACGAATTCAGTACTCACAAACGGTTCCAGCATGCTTTTAATGAGCGCTTGCTATAGTTCAAAAAGAGCTTTTCAAAAAGGCAACTGAGTTCAACCGAATCACTAAGGTGAGCGTAACGAACAGCACGCGAATAGCAGATAAACTATAACTGACCGTGTTCAATGTAGGAACCTATAAAATGCACGGCTATTTAAAAAATTAGTGCCACTAATTTCAACACTTTTATGAGAATGACTAAAATTTACGTAAAACAGTCTATTTCAAAAGCAATTTAGTAAAGAAAATTTTATCATCGGCTGCAACGATTGCGACGTACAGATTGAGAACTATGAAGTCTTTGCTCACTGACAGCTAGCCTAATGATGTCATAACTCGCACTAACAATGAATCCAATAATCACCCATTTACGATTAAGAATTCATGCGCCATTTATTTATGCGAAGAGCTGAGGATTACAAATTGCATTGTTATTGTCAGCATAATACGTTCCTTCCTTTACGTTAGTAACAAAGATAAAAATGATTTGTTTTTTGTGCTAAAATTTTCTGTGTTCGGTAAACTTTGGTGCTCCCGAATCCACTAAAAAAACTTGTTAAACTGCAGAAGCTATAGGAAATTTACTCAATTGCTGATTAATTTAGCTTTCGCATAAGCTTGGATAGGATTGAATCTGTTGGTGAAACTCGAATGTGAAGTTGAATGAACTGTCGACAACGTTAACAAGCTCTTTATGATTGGTTGAAAATAAATTGCTAATTAAAGTAAACAGTGAAAATTAAATAAACGACCAATTGAAAATGTATTGGACTAACGTTTCGAACCAACCTTGCAAACTTTTCTCTCGCAGTGTTGTTGAATCTTCGCACTTTAAGAAAGTCCTCTTCTTGAAACGGCTTTTTTTGTCTTTTTTGTCATGTTGCTAGCACAAGCATTCCCGCATTTGCTTCTTCCGTGCTTCCGTGCTTCCACAGGAGCGTACGCAGCGTGGGTGGCCAAGTACGCTACCTGTGCAGAACCAGCGATTCTGCGTTACACGCACAAACACACCACACACACGCACACCACGCACACACACCACACCGCACACACTCCACACACACACCACACACACACGCACACCACACACACCACACACACCACACACACCACATAAACAACACACGCACCACACACACCACACGCACACACACGCCGCACACACCACACACATCACACCACACACGCACCACAAACACCACACACACATCACACACATGTCACATACATCACACACACATCACACCACACACACACACCACACACCGCGCACACCACACACACCACACACACCACACACACCATACGCGCGAACACACACCGTACACACCGCACACACACCACACGCACACACACCACACACCATACACACACCACAGACACACCCATCACACACACCCACCACACATACACACACACACACATACACACATCGCAAGTTGAATAATTTATGATTCCTCTTTGAATCTTTCATTCGCAGCATCGTATAGAAATGAGCGGAATTTTATTTTCAATGGAACCCTCAATGATGGAAGTATACTTTGCGAGGTCAGCGTAAAATCACTCTTACGTTGGTCAGACCGAATGCAACGTTCATCCGTAACCGTAAAATCCATTTTACATATACTAGAGTTGTAAAAATAGCCAAAGTACGTATATGTGGAAATTTACAATGTAACAGACGACCAAAATATTTATAAAAACATAGGAACCTCACAATGAACAATTTAATAGTCACAGGAAGTTCTTCGAAATTGCTGAATGCAAACTTATTTTCACGAAAGGTGAGAAACGTATTAAACAATATCAAATATCAAAACAATGTATAAGTAAAGATCCATTTGTATGCAAAATTCATCCATCCCATTCATTTCGGGGGGTATTTTCTCACTATTTGTGTCCCTGAGTTTGACTGGATAAAAGCGATTATTTTCTAAGCAGGTTTTTGAATCAGCAAAATTTCTACAGGAAGCTATCGTGATGTGTCCGTCTTTGGAAATTGTGAACTGCAATTTTTCTTCACTTTATAATTTAAATATACTTTCCGCTTATGCGCGTGATGAGATACGAATGAAGTCAAGAGATATAATGTATTTTTTCAAACTATTCAAATAACTTGTAATGAGTTTACTGTGCTGCAAGCAAATCCGTAAAATTTTTAGTGCTTACAATGAAACATCAATATGTGAATTTTCATCTGAAATGGAACGGAAAATTTTGTTCAGAAAAAAAAAAGACTGCATAACGTCAACAGCAATTGGCACACGCTTAATTTGACATAAATTAATTTCATTACAACAAAATGACAAACACGTAATAAAATGTTTGAAACGATTTATACCACCTTTGCAATATTTACAGCAAAATCGAAGAAACAAGAGTGCCACTGGTGAAATCGATACATCTTATTTTTGCATGATTAGTTTGCTGATAAGTTTATTTTGTTTTGATAGATGTTCAAATGGTAAATCATAAATGCAACGAACGATGCAAAGAAAGCACCCGTACGCTTCCTCGAAGACCTCTCGAAACAATAGCAAATCAGTAAAAGAATGAGAGCGCCATAAAGTCGTTCAGAAAACAGCACATTACATACGCCATAACAGTTGGCGAAAACGACCCTCGCTGACAAATGGGCCCGTGCGTTGAAATTTTGCTATTTAGTCGGTCGTTAAATGGCGCACAGTTTTCGCTGTGCTGACAAATGCCAAATGGGATGCATAAAATGCTCAGCAAATGAGCACACATTACAGCATCACCGAAATAGTTGCGTAGAAAATGCAGCAATAATAACATTTATTTGCTGCAACATGAGAGACCAGTTCTTGGAGCGAACCTTCCATTCCAGTAATTGCTTCATCTCGCATGAGAAAAATATCACGCAGTTGGTGAATTACATAGGTGGAATGATATATAATTAGCGAGATTTCATTGAAAGAAGCCAAATGGAATTTTGCATTCATAGCGAGTGCTGTTTTTGCGAATTTCAAACGCGAGGTGCTTATCGGCGTTGTGCGCAAGCAGAGTTTCAAAAGCTTCTCCATATAGCAGTTTTTTTTTAAAGAAATCAAAACAGAAGGTAAGTGAGCGATGAAACACTTATGATAAACCAGAGAAGACTGTTGGCCAATGAGGTGCGGTACACTGCTCTAGAAGGCGCATCAAGAACGTACAATTTCAGCGGAGTGTATCGCGTTTCGCCCTCGTTGCGCACGATCACGCTTACATATTTGTCGTCTTCCTCGACTCGACCGATAACCAGATGTGTTCGGTAGCAATAAGGCACAGGCAAAGCCGGTCCTTTGGGACGCCTTGCGTCCCGTGCCTGCAATCCTACCCCTCTGTACTGCTAGAAAAAGGAACAAAAAATATTATTTAAAGTGGATGGATCGAAAATAAATAGTTTTCAGAAGCGCTATGAGGTCTTTGCAAAGAAAGTAGTCAGTCCATGCACTCAACTTGGTTCCATGTTCACCAATTTTTTAGCGTCCACATTACGGCTATCATTGGGCAGCATTACTACTAGATTGGCTTAAAATCAGTAATTTCACAACACTTATACGTTGTTGTCGTTCGAGTTAATAAGGATCATGCTACTAAATGAAAGCATCAATGCTGCATTACTTTCACTTGTGATTCGGCTTTCCACCATTAATGAGAAAAGCTCAAGTGCATCACTGCCGATTTTTTTTTCATTAGGTAAATCAAATGCGATACGTCTAAGTTATTGGTTCGGACGCTTAACAGCTACTAATAGTTGAAAGAATTCCCAACAAATGCCAAAGAGACAGTGATAACGAAGTCCCCTTCGGCCATTTTTGGAGCCAGAATAAAGTATATATTACTAAATCGTATTCCCAACTTTTCAAATGATAAGATCATAATTATCGCCGTTTTTATATTTGGATCTGTGAAGCCTTTTTCGTAAAAAATGAATTATTTTGTTTCGGCTTTCGTTTGTCAAAAAGTCTATAACATTAAATTCTTGCGTGACACTGCTTAACAGTTAAAATATCCTACCAACAAACGCTCATACGATTTTGCCGGTGCTCACTTCAATCGGTTGGCGCATTAGGAAAAGCTTGAAAGTTTGCATAACAGCACACTACTTTTGCTGCTGATTTTGAACGTTCTCGTTCTACGATCTGCCTCAGTGTATTTGATACACAGTTTTATTGCAAAATGGCTGAACAATTGACCTTGCGAAATTTAAATCACAGTTTGGTACTTCATAAGCTTTAAGTTTCGCAACACTCTTGGATGAAACTTTTCGCGTGCATTCCATTTTTAATATCTGTGTGCCAAAGCGCTATCGGCAAATATACTTGGTCAGCTGCTAAGGTGTTATAATAAAAGAGCAAAATATGATCCAAATTTAGGTCGGGGATATGGAAAAGCAAGTCATCTCAGACATTTTTGTTTTATACCCCTATGAAAGAGTGTCGTGTCTTTCTATACCACACTTACTCACACTTTGCTCATTCTATACCGCACTACCGCACTTGTTCTATACACTTACACTTTCTATACCACTTATCGCACTTACACCTACACTTTACACTTCTATACAAAGAGTGTCACTTCTATACCACTTCTACACCTTTCTACACCCTGCTGGCAGAACATTTCAAAATCTCCCATACTCAGTGCCTGTAAACAACTGTTGGCGCATATGTCGTCATCCTGTTGCAGATATCAAATGTGCACGAAAACGTTGAGTTGGACTCTCGTTTGCGTCGTTATTGCGTCGTATTTTGCCATTCGTCAAAATATCGATCTCTGAATATGTGATGCACTTCTACTGTGCTAATATAGTCTATCTTACGTTTTACTTTATTTCATTCTATACGGCGATTATTTTTGCATTCCTTAAATAACTGCATACTTCCAACTATGCTTCCAGACCAATTAAACATCCAGATATGCTTGAGTGTTTAAGTACAAAATTCGCGATCATGGATTGTATCTTAACGATTAGTTGTTGGCAATCGAAATGCGTCATTTATGTTACCCAGTGGGAATTTTTGAGTGATCACAAACGTCGCCTAGGTCGTCATAAGCCATTTTTCATTCATAGAGGGATTCTTTGTGGCTCCCTTTATGCTGTTGATCGCTTACTTTCATAAAGTCTGACACTGAAAAATGGGATGTCATTCAATATTCAATTGATCTATACAGCGTCTTGACTAATGATGTTTAAGTGATGGTTCGCCTGAGCAACTCATCGAACATTGCTAAACTTTTCTTCATGTGATGATCCAGCTGACTTAGTTCCTTCTTTTGTTACGAAGAAAAAAGTAATTAAGCGGTGTTCTTATTGCAGGAAAAAACTGAATAGATCAACAGCATCCACTAAATGGTGGTCAGAAAGACGCTGAAAGAAAGTCTCATCACAAGGAGACTTTCTAATTTCCCGAAGAGTTGCACTCCACTGACCTCAACGCCATTTTCCAGCACACACAATCAGTGGTATAACTTAGATGCAGAAACGCCTCTCAAATGCAACAACAGATTTGCCAGCAAAACAGAACAACTTTTGAACACACAGAAGCTCAAGCATCCTAATTCACTGCCCTACTGCCGTTATCTCATTTTATAAAGCACCACCAGTAGATTGATGAATCGCTAATCGCCCTGTTCAGTAATGGGATGATGACGGATATTTTAAGTTGTTTGCGGGCGCTGGGTATGGAGACTTTTAAGCTTATTTTATATTAGCATGTAGCCCAGAACATGTAATTAGACTGAAAAGACGACGTTCTTTCAGAAGACGATTAAAAAAGGGCATCCGAGAAGACCCACATTTGGATATTCCAGCCTGAAACCAGGCCAAATTTCGTAAAAGCGCTTTCTCGACAGTTCACGATTGAAGAACTCAGCATCTGACAGATTATATTTGTTAACAGCGCACTCATATGGATATCGTCATTGTCAAAATATACGAAAATTTCACCGAAGAGTGTGGCAAGGTTCCGAAGTTATGAAGCGCTACAATGCAAATTAGACTTCACAAGGTCATTTTATTGGCTGCATTCGGCAATGTTATCGTGAATCATCGACGTTAAAGCATACTACAAAACGATATAGATAAAAATACAAGTTATCTTGGTATGCGGGAACTTAACGTAACAGACAATGTAGATTTTGTAGCGCTTAGTTTGAGAGTGTGTACTACCTCACTATAGAATCTGATTAGAATCGAAATTGTGGACTAGATGAGTTGATATTGAATGATCCCATCATCAGCCTCATTGCTATGCAACTTTTAAGTATTGTTTTGTCCGTGTTGGTGAGCAAATGGGGCTTTATATTTTAATCGAAGCGTTCCTTTCACTCACTTTTAATTGCATTAGCTGCAGAGCGCTTAGCCGATGTGTACTGTGTCCGGGTTGTAGAACCGCTCCCCTCGTTAGCCAAACGATTTCTGGTTTCGGATTTGCACAGACCTTAAAAACGGAATATGCATCTCATTCCTCGTTTTATCGCATTTTATTGAAACTTTTAAGCAGCTGTAACGCTTAGCTCTATTGAATATGGAAGGACTAAATGGAAATAGCATTCGACGAGTAATGAATGAATCATGGCATTTGAATCATTTATCGAAGGAAGAAAATTGGAGGGTGTTAAGACCTAATACTAATGTTAGTTGTATAAATAGGCAACGAAAAATTAAGCTGACTCCTCAAAAGCATAACCACCTCACCTATCTAGGATCGCAGTTAAAGGATCATCTATACGTGTAAAACTTTAAAAACTAGTATAAGACAAAGATCGGTAAGAAGCAATGCGGCATAGCTGGTTTATTCACATAGCAGCAACGGCCCACGTGCTTAATGAAAGTTGTGAAGCGACATAAAGACGAACCTGCTGTCCTCTGTTGATGAAATAAGTATTATTATTGTTATGACTACTCTTACTATTATTTTTGTTATTATTAGTATTATCGTCACTATTCTTTTTCACACATTTTTGTTAGCAGTACCATTAGAGTAAACAACTGTTATATTTGGATTATTTGAGCGGACCTCAACTTCAATGTGTCCAGGACGTCCATACCTCAACGAGCTGTGCACTACTTGAAAGCGTTCGATTCCCACTACGTTTATCGCAGCTTCCGAACTAAAAACTTTTATTTTATATCCAATATCTACAAATTATAATATGACAATAGCGAAAACAACTTAATTCACAATTGGAGCACGAATTCATGATGATATAAGTTGTTTACGGTTTTGTTCACTCTTTTCAATTGAACAAATGTAGAGTTAGTATAGTGAAAGGATGTATGTTGCATACGTGGTACAGCTGGAACAAACAGAAGGAAAAAATAGTGTGCAGACTGTAGGTTAATGGGGAGATGGGAGAGGGGAGGAAAAGAAAAATGAATAAAAACCAGAGCACGTTGGTTAAATAACCGATTGTGGAAGCCGTTTCCACCTGCTCTCCTCAAAGAAAATGCACAAAAAAATACCTGATTACAAGGTCATTGTTGTTCTCCTTTTCAAATGCTTGACACCTGTATCTGCCACTAAGCGTGAGGGTATCGGCCTTGAGAAGACAGTTCGAGGTGACCTTGTGTTCACCAACTTTGTTAACACGGCAACTGACGGCACTGTTCAGAGACGAGCATGTGATAGGCTGCCACGCTGATCCGAACTCAGCCCTATACAACCAACTGATCTGTAGCGGTTCCGGGATGGACGTCATGGAACACGTTAGATTCACTTGACCCTCATTTAACTGCAAACCACTGTATGTACCGAACTACTGAGGTAATTTCGAATGCACGAGAACCAGTAGTAAATTTCACTAACGTTGCACGCGAACTGATCAATTTTATATTGGCTATAAACAAGTGTACCTCCCGAAAACTATCACAGATTTGAGTGGAACAACGAGATTATGAGGTGCCTACTTTTAAACTATTATTTTTGTGTTTAGGTTGAATATGCAGAAAAATGGCATTATGAGGAGGTGAAGTATCATGTAATTTCCAATAAGCTGCAAAAAACAGCACACATTTGCTGGAGGACGAATATTTTCCAAATCCTCAGAAGTGATCTTCATTAATGGTGATTTTCTGGATCGGGTCAAATTTTCCATATACACAGACAACTATGGAAATGAAAAAGCCCTATAAAAGTAGAGAACTGAGTGGGTCTTTTCGATAAAGAAACATTCATTTACATCCGGGTAAGCGTCCAAGGGAGATCAGAAGGCAACTGATTATAGGGGAGGCTGGAGGGAAACGCATTGCAATGTTGATATTTTCACTTTTTTTTTCATTCCCTTCTCAACCCCAAAGGTGCGGTCCCCTCTCCTGCAAATGCCGCTTCTACTTTACTGCCCCCTGGGTTGTCTGACTGCTCCGATAATTGTGTTTAGTCCCATCGATAATTGTTGAGTTAGTTCGAGTCGCTAACTACACTGATTTGATGGATGAGAACAATTCGTTTTCAGTTCCTTCATCGTATGGGATTACACTGTTCGCGCTAAACACAAACTCGAGTTGACATGAGCAGGAAAAAACCGTTCTCGTCGCTGTCACTCTTAGTACAAGTTCTTATAAAGCTATCGACGGTGACTGCTCCAGTGGAGCGGTATCAAAGGCAATCGAAATAATTTGTAATCGAGTATTTGACATTATGTTACATATATAAGGGCGATGTCAGTTATGGAACCTTCATCGAAACAATGTTAATAGGATAGACGAAACGATATTCTTGTTCGTTTAATTATATTATTGCGCAACATGAAGTATGAGTGTATTTCGTATGAGCGATATGATGCATATGACTGTTATCGTTTTTTATTTTTAGTCGACAAACATTTTAAAATATTTTCCTATTCTGACACATTGTCCGCCCAAAATGTCGACTGAAAAGTAACTTCAAAGACTTATTATATGGAATACGATCAAGTTAACGTTATAAATACAACACGCTGTTAAAGAGAAAAAAAAGCGCTTATTAAACGGCACATATATTAAATGACAAACGATTCGTTAATTTACATTTCTTGACTATTAATTTCCTAACCGTTTACTGCTGATGCTCTATTTGCGCGGTGAAACAGTGTTTTAGTACGCTTTCCATTTGGAAGGTCTGTTTAAAGCAAAAATTTGAAATTGTTATAAGAGTAATTCCAAGCACTTACTAAATACCAAAGTCATTAAATCCTCTGACAAATATGCGCGATTCTGTGCCTATCACAAATTACAGTCAGACTTACTCATCGATTAAATTCGCACTGCGTACGGCAAATGTCTTATGTATTACTACTGTAGGCAGCTTCGTGGAGCATACATTTTATTATTTTAAGTATGACCTCGAATGAAAAGATCGTTTAAAACTGCCTAAATATTTTGAGGGGTATTATTTTGTTGAAAGTTCCGTCGGTTTTTTTTTTTGTGAAACAGTCCAGATGGATTCATATGCACAGGTAATTGCGCGTTTATGCGTATATACCGTATAGAATACATATGAACACATACAGTTTATATGTAGTGCAATCTTTGTGTGATCTCCCATGCCGCTGACTTTATTCATTTCACTACTCCCGCCAGTCCTCCCAGACAGCAGCATTAGTTTTGTGGCACGATATCGTGGCCTACTGTTATTTGTAGTCTGTTACCTACGCACTGCCTGATGCCGTTTTAACAACCAGTTGTTTAAAACATCACATGTTCCCTTTCACTGCGCAAAAATAAAGTCCATACAAACCGTCCGATATACGCCTACGTATAAAAACATGCATGTTCACTGAACCTGATGCATGGTCGGTCATAATGTGTTCCCAGAAAGGCCATTCGGAAAGGGAGAGGAGAAAGTCTTCTCTCAAAAATTTAACGGAGGGTTCGCTTCAAGGGCTTTCCTGAAGGAGGACGATTCACTCGGATATCGTGAGCTTGCCAATCTGCATTCCATTACTATGTAACGTAATGTAAACTTTTTCTCTAGAAAAGTCTGAAGGGACAAGTGTGTTCATCCCATATTGCGTTGCATTGCAGAACTATGACTGAAGCTCCGTCAGTCTGTCATCCCAGTTCTTACCTTACAAGCCATTGGCTTTAACTCATTCAGTTACACACCACGCTCATCAGCGTTCACTCGACAACTCAGTGAATTATAAATGATCTATTTTGAATTCATATGCAAATTTGATTCTAAACTAGCCATAAGCTCTACGCTTTTCGTGCTCATCTCCGTTCTTCGACCGAGCCTATATCCACACTAATGCCGAAATTGTCGGTCAGCTTGCCTGATATGTGCCTGTGCAATCGTTGGAATTGTCGTCGACTAACCACGCACCACACATTGGGATCTTGTCTTTGTAACACGCCGTGCGACAGCTTTCGTCATCAGCGATCGTACTATACGTGACCGTCGACAGTACCATACACCACAGAATTCGCATTCTTCTTTCTCTATTAAATCTCTCGGTAATCCCAAAGAACAAACAACACGGCACGACAGGTGGAAAACATGCACAGAACCGTAGAATAAAACGATTCGTTCAGTGGAAAGCACCTGAATTATGCGAAGCAGTTGTGAGCAATGCCACTTTACCGTACCTCAAGCATTACTTAATTACGTTCAAAACAACTAATTACGTTCACAGTGTGAATGGACGAATCGTATCGTTAGTGTTTACTGTCGGAGTTGTTTCAAACTATCACAGCGACACTGAAGTCGGTAATGCTGTTGACCAATACAAGCCCAGTTATGTGAATTTATCCGAACCCCGTACGTATTACCCAATGTTACAACGAAATTTTGGCGCCTCGCATTTCTCCGTATTATATAGGCACTCTTTTTATACATTAAAAAGAATAAGGATTCTGCGCCATAAATAAGTGATTCATAAGTTTTTCTAATTTTCGGATACGGTGACAACTCTGGTATGGATTGTTTCAGTAATCTTCAAAAGACCTACAAATCGTTTAACGCACACCTGAATTATGTATTTTAAAAATACCAGTGAGTTCCAAAATGTTCCAGCGAATGGCACTACATGCGCTTTCTATAGTCGCGTTTAAAATGGTGTAATAAACGCCCGAAAACCAAACGAGGAATGTTCTTTAGCTGCGCACAGATTTCTACTCAACTCACGATCAAACAGCTGCTTTCGACGTGCATTGCGGTGTGGTGATGGTAGGACAATTTTTCGAGAGCAGCACAACTGCTAACCGATTTGTACAGAATTTCGCAATCGTTTCTCTCAAAACAACCGAATTTTCCTCGAAAAATTCCTTTTCAATTCTTTGTAATGCATAATTTAACTTACGACGCTGTGCATCGTATGCGTCCATATTTCGAGACCACAAACTGAACCTGAGGGAATTTATTCACCTGACCTATCCTCCCCATCCCTACTCTGACAGAAGCTTTATTGGTCCGCGAGTTAAAACTACGAGACCGACCAGCAGATGCACCCACATACACACCGAGATCAACGGGCCCACAGTGCACTTTCGCCGTAAAGAAGATAAGGAACTTACAAACACGTCGAGGTACCCTACGCTAAAGAAGCCCAATTTAGAAAAATAATCATTTGCACAACGTAAAACGGTCAAAGATACACATTAAAATATTCGCTGCAGTTAATCACATGAGATAAAACTTGAAAAAAAGAAGTACGTACTGAACAAAAAACTGCAATAAAAAAAATCATAGCTCTCCGTTAAGTTTACCTTTAATAGCATATTCGTAGCAGCAGTGATGGTTTCCAGTTGGTGGTCTTCTTGGGAAGGAGAGAGGAACCTCTTACGTAAAAAAAAAAACAGCGAAAGACTCGACAAATAGGCGTACTACATTAAGTAACACCTCTGCGGCATGCTCATCTTAACATCCCCAACCATAAACCCTTTTGAATGAGGTTTCATATTATCTCTTCATCTTGATTTCTCTACCACCCGTCACAGGTCTTGTAGATCATGCCTGCATTTGAACTTTCCATTACATATTTTTCTTCAAAAAAAGAAATTATCTCCCCCTCCCCCCTTCCATCACGATGGGCATAAATGTTACGCTGCGCATTCTTTTCAGTTACAATTGAAAAATGCAAACTAGAGTAACGGTGCGAAAGGAAAGCAAAGGAATCTCACGCATAGCAGTCGATGCATCTGCACGCAGCTAGCCGATGCCCTTATCAACGTAACACAATCTTAACATTCGCAACCACGACGCGTGTTCAGTTGATGTGATCATCATCAAATGGACACGCGTTGTGAGCGAGCTGATTGATAACACTTATCGACACCTTCACACCTCTTCTCTATCAAACAGTTGCCAACCCACCAGCTGAGTAGTCCTTTTAGTGTTCACCACCTAAATTTTACTACTAAGACTATTCATGCAGCATGCCCAGACATGCTCGCAAGAAATTTAGTGATCCAGGACATCCAGGACCTTTCTTTCTTTGGAAGGAGGAATAAATATCCTGATAAAATTTCGTACGGGTTGAAAGAAATACGTCCGACAGTGAAACACTTTATGACACAAATAACGGAGCAAAAAAAGCAATAAAATATGAAGTCGTACAGAAAAGCGAATGTTGCCGACAATAACGCATAGCATGTTGACTTCAGTGAACATTTCTGTCAGTGAAACAGAAGAAAATTTTAAAAAAATCATTGGAAGTATCATAACTGGAAGAAAAATTTTCAGTTGCATACCTAGACGAAATGCTTTTCGATGATGATTCTCTGAGGTATTATGAAGTCTCCGTTCCCCTCCACTCTGAGATAAATGGCTCGCTTCATAAACAGGAACAACGCACTAGAACAAAACTGAGGAGAAAATACTGGTCAGAAGAAACTTTTTGATGGGCCATTTAACATCATGGAACAATCTGAATATTTCACCCTTTGAAACGACAGGGGTTACCTTTAAATAATGTGATAGAAAATTAGGTCATTTCCTGTTAAGAAGATTCATTACTTATCAACGGTGTTCCCCTGACCTACGGAGTCACTGGCATGTAAGTGACCGTTGCGAGAGAACAGAGGTCGCGTTGGCTGAGATACGCTCCACCGCCGGCAACATACTGCTTAAATTACCCTCCTCTGGTATTTTTTTTTTCGCTTCCCAGCCACACCTAATCTAAGAGTCACTGGTGCACCGAACATCCACCGACAGTATGTAGAACACCGCCAATTCATTTCTGATGATAACACTGTTACTGTAATTTGCAACAAAGTCTCACATTTATTCTGTTGGCAAAAAACGGTCTTGTGCAGCTTAAAAACCCAGTACCTTATCATTCGTTGTTTAAAGTTTTGCGATGCCCACAAAGAATCTGAAACTGAGAGGAAAAAGAGCCAACAAGAGTTATTAGATTCATCAAAATGTAAATATGTCAATGAAACTACCACCAATCCACAACAAAAATGTTTCGAGAGGAGTGAAACGGGGCCAACAGAAAGAACAGAAGCCGTAACTGACTGATAAAAGCACAGAATGAGATCGATTCATATGTACAACGATCCATCAGCCGGGCCAACGTATCCAACCGCGATGAGAACCACATCCAGCAATGTCCACACACCTAGTCCTCCGAAACTGAACAACTTGCCAATCGCACTCTTCCACATGCCCAAATAGAAGCGATCTGCACCGAAACCACCAAGTGTCACAGACAAAAACAACGCCTTCCACCAGCTGTACCCCGACGACCAATTGCATCTGCACGCAAACATACACTATGGACAAATCAGTCAACTTGATAAAATCTGTTCCCCTCAAAAAGGGAAGCAATAAACCGTAACACTTATACTTACTTGACTAAAAAAATCAAATGAGACTGTAACTGCCAAGAAATAAAGTTCATTTAAACACCTCGTCTTAGGCCAGTCAAGGAATAGTGCTGATCTGTGCAATCGAAGCGACACAAGGCGCAAGCCAATCGCGCAAAATTCACTTCCTTCTACGCTCTAAGTTTGCTATTTCTTAAAAATTCTATTTGCTGACCGGTTGCCCCAATAAAGCGTTTAGACGCCTTCTGGTCGCCTGCCTCAGAAACTGGAATCGTTGAAATTCAAACGAAGAGAAAAGGGAAGAAGGGATGCAACATAAGCAGGGTTTGTTGACAAGTAATAAGTAAAGAATCATGCAAAACATTAACCTCACGTTCTTAAAGAAAACACGCCGGCCTTTGCAGATGACAGCTTGGTGAACACGACACGTTGTCCGGAACAGGCGCACAGAGGATGTGGAACAATTGCGAACCTAAAATAAAGTTCTTTAGGCACAACGAATGCCACTTACTTTCACCCTTTTTCGTTTTTACCTACTAGTTACATGTTCTTCTTGCGTTTACTCCTTCTCTTCTCTCCCTACTCTACCTCTTCGTCTCACACTTCCTTTTTCCATCCCGTTTTCTTTTCCTAATTTCAAATAAACAGTTGAAATGCTGCTGGTCCAAACCGTAGAAAGGACAACTTCCACAACAAATACGTCACTCAGTTTCGCTACATCATGGCCAACCGCAAAGAACGCGAAATGTCGTTTAAAAAGAAACTATTTAGGGATTTCGTCAAATATATTGAATTGCATTTCTGCTGTCGATACGCTCGTAATCGTTAATGTGGAGATGGTTGGACCGCTTCGCACTGTCCGCAATCTTCGCAGCACGCCAAAGCAACAAAAAAAAAGAGCCAACAGAAAGAACAGAAGCCGTAACTGACTGATAAAAGCACAGAATGAGATCGATTCATATGTACAACGATCCATCAGCCGGGCCAACGTATCCAACCGCGATGAGAACCACATCCAGCAATGTCCACACACCTAGTCCTCCGAAACTGAACAACTTGCCAATCGCACTCTTCCACATGCCCAAATAGAAGCGATCTGCACCGAAACCACCAAGTGTCACAGACAAAAACAACGCCTTCCACCAGCTGTACCCCGACGACCAATTGCATCTGCACGCAAACATACACTATGGACAAATCAGTCAACTTGATAAAATCTGTTCCCCTCAAAAAGGGAAGCAATAAACCGTAACACTTATACTTACTTGACTAAAAAAATCAAATGAGACTGTAACTGCCAAGAAATAAAGTTCATTTAAACACCTCGTCTTAGGCCAGTCAAGGAATAGTGCTGATCTGTGCAATCGAAGCGACACAAGGCGCAAGCCAATCGCGCAAAATTCACTTCCTTCTACGCTCTAAGTTTGCTATTTCTTAAAAATTCTATTTGCTGACCGGTTGCCCCAATAAAGCGTTTAGACGCCTTCTGGTCGCCTGCCTCAGAAACTGGAATCGTTGAAATTCAAACGAAGAGAAAAGGGAAGAAGGGATGCAACATAAGCAGGGTTTGTTGACAAGTAATAAGTAAAGAATCATGCAAAACATTAACCTCACGTTCTTAAAGAAAACACGCCGGCCTTTGCAGATGACAGCTTGGTGAACACGACACGTTGTCCGGAACAGGCGCACAGAGGATGTGGAACAATTGCGAACCTAAAATAAAGTTCTTTAGGCACAACGAATGCCACTTACTTTCACCCTTTTTCGTTTTTACCTACTAGTTACATGTTCTTCTTGCGTTTACTCCTTCTCTTCTCTCCCTACTCTACCTCTTCGTCTCACACTTCCTTTTTCCATCCCGTTTTCTTTTCCTAATTTCAAATAAACAGTTGAAATGCTGCTGGTCCAAACCGTAGAAAGGACAACTTCCACAACAAATACGTCACTCAGTTTCGCTACATCATGGCCAACCGCAAAGAACGCGAAATGTCGTTTAAAAAGAAACTATTTAGGGATTTCGTCAAATATATTGAATTGCATTTCTGCTGTCGATACGCTCGTAATCGTTAATGTGGAGATGGTTGGACCGCTTCGCACTGTCCGCAATCTTCGCAGCACGCCAAAGCAACAAAAAAAAAGAAAAACAACAAGCAGCAACAAATATTCTGCAAAGCATGCCAAATCGAGCGGGCCTGATGCCACCTCAAAGGTTCATCATGCCTGCAACATATTCTTCTATCCACAACAACCACATTCGTTCCCAGCCACACTGCTCTTCGATATACATAGGAAAAATTAGCGATTGCGATGTTAATATCACTCAAAATTCAGCAGAAATTCTGCACTTTAGTTTTTTCTTTTTCTCGACCTTTAAAGAGATGGGAGTGAAGGATGGACATACTGCTCCATCCCTCTTCATATGAAATGGTATCCACTACACGAAATATGACATGCTGGAACGGCCCGTCACTAAATGAAAAAAAACGGAATAAAAAAAGAGAAACATACAGGAGCGCAATCGTAATCAGTAGGCTCCAGTTGCCAACAATATCTGCAGTCAGCCTCTTTTTTTACTGAAAACTGCCTCGCGCATGCACGTTTCGTCGTACAGTTGAGAGTGATCGTAGAGCCATATTCGCAGTCAGCGAATGCACATTCCAAACACGAACCGAACGACGAACATTCCACTTTGCTGCAGCTGAACAACACATACCCCATTATACGATGAAACAGTTCTGCATACGGCTACATAATTACGTATCTAATTATTAGCTTGAAAGTACTTTTGGATCTCTAAAGACGAAAGCTGCATTGAAAACACAATGCGCATGCAACAAACGAATTCTCGATATCACTAATGCATTTGCAAACGCGTAACGGTTTTGTTGAATACTTTTTGCGGTGTTACTAAGATATGAAAGCCACCGTGAAATCGTTGTCTTGTATTAATTACTCTCAGTAAGCATAGTAAACTGTTAAATTCGCCAAGTCACGGCACAAAAATTTCAGACATGTCTACACAAGGCTCACGTTTCACCTCACTTCAAACTTTTCTGGCTCATTTGAAGACGAGTTTATTCTCATCGCTCCTTCGCGCGCAAACGAGACATGAAATTTCCAGAATGGAACGTCAGTGATAGATTGAAGCGAAACTGTCGAGACAGTAACTGGAACAGGACCTCAGCTAAAATCCGTTACTGGCATAAAAGCATGAAAACATTACAATGAGGTATCGTCGCTTGGTGGTTTCTCATCTGACTTGTCCATATTCTCAAAGGATAGCGTCACAAACATCGACAGCATTAACACCGCGGCCAGCATCACCGTATTCGCTATCCCGACCATCCGTGAAAACTCATTTAGTCAAGCAGCTAAGCAACATATCTGAACATTCCCCATCCATTTCGATAAATCACGTTTATTACCGGCGATTAAAAGAATCAGTCGTGCAAATAAGAAAGAACTGCTAAATGAAGTCTGAAATAGCCGCCCCACACAATAAGTAATATAGTGAAACGAACAACAGCAAAATGCTCCTCTGCGTTCTTAAACCGTTTAAGACACCGAAAAATATGGGAAGATGGCTGTTCGAATCGCTCCGCTTCCGCGTTCTCCTGGGTCCTGTTGATGCCCTTGACAACTTCTCAGCGTTTTTAGAAAACAGCACTTTTTTCTGAAAAAAAAACTTTTTTTAAAATTTTGTCTACCTTTTCTGAATAACTTCCCCAGCGGAAAAACAAACAAAAAAAAACCCAGCATGTTATAAATCGATCATATCGCACTTTTACTAAAAAGGAGAGAGCGCAGAGAACAAGAGAGACACAGGACCACTTCTTTTACAAAATTTTATAATGAATTTATCGAGGCTGAAGAAAGAGAGGATGTACTTATGAAATCACAATCAAACTTGCCAGGAACATGAGTTCTTTTAAGATGTTGGGCAAAACTTGCCCAACATCGTAAAAGAAGAAAAAAAAGATAAAAAATATGTATTAAAAGCGATTAAAATATCACGCAAAAACTCGATAACACAAACGAATTTGAGCAGTCGTTTACTTGCTAACGATCAGACGAACAACGGGAATGCAACAACTTCTACAACACTGCACCATAGAATTTACACGATATGTTCTCATTAGCTACAATAAGTATCTTCAACCGATTGATATGGAAAACCGGTATGAACTATCGACAACTAGCGAATTCAACGCATAACTGAAAAAATCAATTCATTCAAAAAAAATTGTTCGACAGCAAGATGAAGACAGCACGAATTCATATCATTTCGACATTTATAATAAAATTCCTATTCGTAATTTTGTCGATTATTTTTAAGCTTTGCGAGAGAAGCCCTAACATAAACTATACCCACTGACTGACCTTTCGTAGAGTAAAGAAAGCGAAATATTAAAGACGAAATACATAGAATAACTCACGCTGAGCGGATTACAAATGAATTTTACACATATGTTCAAGTGCACTTAAATAATGGGATAGTGACCGAAATAATTCGGGGAGCAATACGCCCAAACTGTAGCATCTATACTAGCAACCAAGACTGCTTTTAGATCAGACGGGGAACAAAGGAAGTCGAAAAAAGAAAACCTTAATGTCAAAAAAAAGAGACAAAGCCAAATCACAGAGACATTCTTCACTGCAGATAAGGGGAAAGCGGCAACAAGTGAAAGAAATAAAACGACCACAACATAGTTATCACAAACATTACAATACAGGATAACCGAAAACAAGCTGAAATAAACGCCGAATCAAAGCAAAAGAGGTTTACTGCGAACGAAGTCGGCAACCGCCTCAACATTGATCGGCATGTTCGATTTTACGAATGCGCATTCGACTAGGGTTTGTGGTGACCACCTCGCTGATTCAGTCACAATTACACTGAAATACCCTCATTTGCAGGAAACGCTACAATACGGCTCTTCTGACCACTCTAGCGCTTCCACTTCAATCATTTGCTCCAAATATTTGTAACCACTCACAACTCCGTTGTGACTCAATCTGGAAAAAAATGTTCCTGACATTTGCTCAACGTAGAAAAACTTACCTAGTAAACATTACATTGCTACCAAAAAATAACTATTCTGAAAAGTTTATTTCATGAATTCAGCAAGAATCACTACACAGGATAACACATTATATGAAACAGTTATAGCAGATACCAAGTAAATCGATAAGTAAGTGTCATCTACGATCCCCTCCTCCCACTCTCAAACAACAAGGCAATAGGACAGAAGCAGGTGATATCAACCTAGGCTGGACTCCGTCAATCAAGATTCCCAACTTCAGTAATTAATTAAACGACCGACCAATTAAGAATGAGTTGGCAGAAATTTTCACACAGTTGTGCTTGTTGAAGTTGTTCTGTCAAATCGACATTCCCACTGGCAATTCTCTGCACAGCGATCGACACACCTTCCTCTCTCTCAGCCAATGGAAACTTCCCAATGGCCATCTCACATAGCGAAACACCCATGCTCCATATGTCCGAACAGATCCTGCACAGCTGATATAGTGTTTTATTCAAAGAAAAAAATTACCTGATCGTGAAGGCAGCAAAACATGAACATGTCACTTGAAACATGATGAAATTGTTTGCGCCTTTAAGTGAATAAATACTTCCCCCTCTCGATTAAGTACTTTCCTTGTATTGAAATGAAAAAGTGAAGATGCTTGTTACCTCTTCAGCTTTTCTTTTCACATCTCTTCAAACTCATTCACCTCATTCTCTTTGGAAAATCGCTTTTTCAATTCTCTTCTTTAAGAAATTACCATTCAGTGAACTTTCCTGAATTACATCCGTTCCCTCAAGTTACCATTCAACGGAGCGTCCAGCCATTTTATCTGGCACAGCTTTTAGACTGCCAGCTAATTCGATAGTATGAAGAAAAACTAAATAGCTCCTCATCTGTCAGCGAGCTATTAACTGGGTCACGGCAATACATATACGCAAAACCTACACATGAAGACTACACAAGCGCTTTTGATACTGTCAATTATAAAAAATCTTGAGCAAATTTAAGCTCTTATGCTACGATCTGTCTTGAAATAGTTTGAACTGAATTCGACGCCATCTCATCGACCGCATTTTTCCAGTCAAGGTGGGTGAAAAATTTTACCATGCCTAGAGTGCCGTAAACGGTGCTCCCTAAAATTGTATTTTCAGCTCTGCGTCATTTCGTATGCATGTAAAAGACGCTATCAACGCCTTGGCGAGTGCTTTTTTTGTGGCTGCAGACAGTGTAAACGCCTCTTCTTCTGTTGCTCGGGTGGCGGTAAGAAATGCTCTTGCATGACTGTATATATACATCGGGTTAACAACAGCTTTAATAAAGGTCCCAACCTGTACGGTCCTCCAAACAATCGCTCGGGTGCCATGTAAGCGTTCGTGCCAACGAAACTGCGTGCAACTGACTGGTCGAGCTGCTTAGAAACACCAAAGTCGGACAGCTTTACGTTGCCTTGTGAATTCACCAAAAAGTTACTCGGCTTAATATCTAAATCAGTTCAATTATTGCGAACATTCTAATACTGCAACATCAGTGAATGAAGAGGAGGAAGCGAAAAGTGGTAGAAGAATGATAATCCAGTACACTCGCCAACGACAGGCTGCCATGTCGCACCGCTAAAAAAATGACTTTTAAAACTCATCGAAAAAATGTTTCAGCCTCCTGAAGCTTGGAAATTTTAAGCCATACATAGATAGCCCCTTTTCCAAAATCCGGGTCACCGGAGCTCCATCTCTCTCCCAGAAAAGGAAGCATCCAAGTAGTTTCACTATGGAAGGTGCTCTTCCCAAAGCCTTGGCAAGACCCGCTTCCTCTACCCTGTTCCTAGAAATATTCAACAATGCTTGATGTCATTGAGAAAACATTGACAATTTCAAGAAACGAAATTCACCATACCTCGATGCATCACTTTCTTGGACCACAAGAATAACAGTCCATTAATGATCGAAACGGTGACGGGACCGAGTACGTTGCTTGGTAGTTTGCCGTATCTGTCCAAAGACCCGCCATCCATAAATTCCATACACAAACAGAGTTCACCATCCAGAAGTATGGCGCCGAAGAAGTCGACTATAAAGGGACTCGAAGAGCACTACACAACGCCAAAATGAACACATTTACATAAACGGGGGTCGACTTATTTCTTTCTGCAAACTGCTCAATCTTATTCGAATTCTCAGTAATACAGCAAAAGAGCATCATCGCATCTGGGCAAGCAAATTATGTTGCGACAAAATAAGTATCCTACAAAGGCCAAGGAATGCCCGTTTGATCGATCATCGCTTAAGCAACCTGATAACAAATGATCAGTGAACGGCGATACTGCAAAAACGATAATGAGACTGCCTTAAAGAAACTTGCTTACTCACAGCATAGATTCAAAGCACGGAACGACTGCTGCAGATTAGGATACTCTTGTTGCGACAGAATGAAAACTGGAAAATCATGCTAGATGAACAGGCGAAAAGTTGAACTCGTATGACGACGGCAATAAACGATCAAAAAAAAAAAGAATGACAAAACGTCAAATGACATCTCGGTTTTGGAAACTGCACATGAAACTGTTTAGGTATCAAAAACATCCATATATCTGCAGAAAGTCTTGGATCAAATCCCAGGCTTTATTCTACAGATAAAAATTGGGTTTTTCAGCAATGAAATGCCTTTAAATTTTGACAGACAAAAAAACAGCAATGAAAAATCTTTAAATCCTACAAACAACAAGCTGAAAACACCAAACTGATTGATTACACAGCTGATTACCGACAGATCCTGAAGACGTCTAAATATTTTTATTTGCATGACAGTACGATGATTCTATACACTGAAACGTCGTCAAGACAAAAAATTCATCACCGCTCTCTGTTGTCTGCGACATCGTAACGAAGCATACGATGATCATTGTTATCAAATCCACAACACACTTAGCCAACAAACAAACAACTTTTCCTGCCAAAATTTTGGAACTTCGGAATATCAAGCGAACATTTTTAAAACGGCTTAGTATCACCCTCTCATCGCAGCTCTTATCTCGTTGTGGATGCATTCCAAACAACACCTCCTAGAATAAGGAATTTGCTGACAATTAAGCCGACCCCCGACATAAAATGTACCGTTCGAAGGATGTTCGTTTCTCGGAGTACTTCACACATCACTTCTGCACTTCCGTCCACCATCACACATTTCACTGCGATTATCCGATCACGCTCCACATCCACACCTCTGTAATCAGTACGCTTTTTATCTATACGATCGAATCAAAGAAAAAGGAGCAGCAACGAGGGGAGGGGGAAAAGGAGATTATTAACGTTAAACAACTGCAACCCCAATGGACCTGGCTAGTAACAGCAAAATTTGCAATGTTCAAGCCAGGAACTTTTCAAAGAACATAGGCCGGCAACGCTGACTTACTGTTTGCTGAGAAACAAACGCCAACCAAAATCAAAACAGCTTACCGACCGAGCCCACTAGGTAGGTGCCGTTTAGAGAAAAGCGATTCGAGCTAAACGTGAATAATGAAATTGGTGGCATCCAGTGATGAAAATGATAGAATGGAAAACTTTATCAGCTTCTCTAAAAAATGACATCGAATTTGGGCTTCCGAGGACTTCCTGACTATGAAAGAGCGTTTTCTTGAATCGAACTGGCTCTAATGAAACAGGTACGAACGAGGCCACTGAAGCCTTTAGCTGAAGCCGTTTTCCTTTCTACAGGTTATAGTCGGAACCAAAGTTTTCGAAGTACAAGGCCAAATTTCTCAAAGCAGGAGCCCGAGCAGAGATGAGCGGACTTCACATCTACTGCCAGTGTCGGTGGCACGATTTTGGATACTGGAAGAAGACGCAAGGTTTCTGATGTCCGAAGCCACTCCAATAATCATGGAATTTTATTCCAGCAAGGGTAGGGCTCGTTCCATTGACTTCTTTTACGAGTTTTGGCAAAATGCAAGTTTTCTAAAATTCGTAACAATCTAGGTCGTGGGTGTACGCAGTTGCTTTCATGCGCGATAGATTCAAGTACGGAATCACCCAATCCAGATTTACGTAACTTCGATGGTATTATGCCTCGTGTGGTGATCCCTTACATGCTATTTCGACCCCGGGGAGGTCATCGACACTGACGATACTTCACAATCAATAAGACTGCAAAATGTGGAGATTGCAAGGGGAATATTCATAACATGATCGACTTAGTCAGAACATCAATTTTCAAACTGGGCGTATTACACTCTCAGACTGCAATTAATGAAAGTTGGACAGAAAAGACGTTAAGCAAAACTGCACATTACGCCAATCCCTGGAACGCCTCTTAAACTGAAATTAGCTCTGGGTAGAGTGATTGATTACATACTGTGTCGCAGCTTCGATGTTAGAGATGCAGTTTAACGCACAGTATCCGAGCATTATCGATGATGAGAGCCAAAGAACGCGCGAAAAAAATTACAAATCACAGCCATGCGAAGAATTCACAGCCTGAAGAGATTCTTCGCGACTCCACAGCAAAACTAATTTAATAGAAACCACCATTATAATTTCAGTTTATTATTAAACTGCCTCAGTCCCCCGTCCAAGCATCAATTTTTCTCTACTTACCACCCTTCGCATCATCGAACTCGCGTTTAGACATTTATACTCTGGATCTTCTCATAAAAGTCAATAGTTACGAAGTGGCAGAATGTAAGGGCTTCTTAACCGATAATCGCCAAAAGTTAAGAACAAGCATTGAAGCATGAACTGAAACCTAAAAATTTATATCGATTCTTACTGGTTTGGCACTTACAACGCAGCATCCCATTTGAAAAATGGTTATGGTATGGAGCAAAATAAGTGGTTAGATAACTATGTGTTATACGCTTCCGCAATGGAACATTCAAATTTTGGCACAGCTCTGCAGCGATAAACCTTTACAAGGAACACCCAATACCTCCGCTCTGCCACGTTCATTATGACGCTGCAAATAGCACCCGCAAGTAGACGCAACTTCATAAATGAATAATACAAAAAGAGAAAAAACGTACTTATAAACAGTTCCCGAACGACCTGAACACACCACCGAGAGACGTTTAATTGCATCGGGCATCAACGGCGATGTGTTCGATTCGAGCAAAGGAACAACGTCCGGTGGTAAATCGTCTTCTTTAAGCGAAAAAAAAAAAATTACCGAAATACACAGAACATAATGCAGTGGAAGAAAAGCAACTAAACAGAAGCTTTGCGAACAAATGGATTTTTACGCGACAAAGACGCCTACAAAGAGCGATATTATCTATCAAATTTGGCAAACGCATTAGCCAAATTCAAACTAAACATTCCGACAAGCCAAATTCATATTAAACATTCCGACAAAACTGCAGCACAATGAATGAAAAAGACGGTTTAAGCTTGAATGTAAAATACAAAAAAAACGATAATATGAATGGAAACAATGAGCTAAAAAAGAAAAATGCAAAAAAAATGAAACTTTTGGAAAGAGCGATTCATGAAAATGAAATTAGAAAGATAAAAAGTTGAATCAACCAACTTATATAAATACGCAGTGGGAATGCTGCATGATGGGAGGATAGCATTGCGGCGAGCTCGGCGTCTGTACGAACTGCTACTAGATCGCCCTCATCATCAACATCTAAAGCTGCGTGTAGTAACATCATTTCAAGAGCACAAACGAACATTCTTTTCAAATTTAGAACTAATTTTTTGGAAAAATTCATTTGGACCATTTGAGTTCGTGAGCAGGCAACTTGCGCACAAATAAGATGAAACGTGAACCGAGAACGCCTCTACCAAATTACAGAACGTTGAAATCAGCGACTCTTGAAATGAAAAGCAAAGAACGGGACGACGTGCTAGTGAAGGGCATTTTTTGTGATGTTGTCATTTAATTTCCGTAAATTTCATGACATCCACAAAAGATGCGTCAACCTTTTACAGTCATCCATAACAAACGGATGGAGCAAGCAGAACTACACATTGGTTATCCTAGAACCAAATGAAATCCTTTTATTTGGAAGGACCCTTTTTGTCAAAAATGAAACCTGTATTCTTCAAGGGCCCACCTGGACTTGGTAGGATCTATTTAGGGGTCGCCGATATAAGGACTGTTTATCAGAAGCAATTACGTCGTCAGCAAAAGCGTATGTAACAAAATTTATCTCACCACCTCAAGCTTGCGAGTTCATACAAAACTATCAATTCAATATAAAAACCTACAGTGGAAGCAATCGTGTTGCTCTAACGGTGAGATAGCGGCCGCGAATGTGTCAAAAAAAAGCAGCGCCATATCATCGACGTCAACCCTTCGCTCTTGACCAGCCCGATCGCACACCAACACTTGGAGCACCATCGCGCATCCTTTTAAGACATACTGGTTTTGCATTACATCGAAACAAACCGTAAAATGAAGCGAATGCTGTGAGAAGGCACATGCGATGGACACATACCAGCCAACGCCGCCATCTCTACCCCCCGCGCAATTCACAAGCTATTTATTTGTGGCTCTGCGCTTGCAAATGGCTGCAAGCGGCAACAAGATACTACATAAACATAAAACACAACCGCTGCATATCTGCAAGCTTGCTCGGTAACAACTGTCAAAACATGTACGATCACTATTCGCCTCCTTGCCTGTTAGCAGCACAATTTACGCGTGAGAATATTGCAAAAACTTAGAGTTATCAAAACCGCGATATTCATATCGTCTTGCTAAAGTGAGAAGCGGACGATAAAACTGTAAAAACTTGAACTGCAAAATAACCGAGCGCCCTAATTTAAGATAAGTACATAAACGGTTATACACCATTCTTAATGTTGCCAGCAAGTCAAGGATTCAAATGATGCTGAAACATAACGTTCCCAGCTTTCAGCTTGCCTTCTTCGAAAAGCACCTCTTTCGGAGTTATTGAGAACTGTACCACCTTCCTGTTTGTGTCTGCATGCACATCTACCACTCAGCCCCGTTCCGCAGCATTCTCCATCTGAACGATACCAAATGGGCATTTGGGAGGCACTCGATATCTTATTCGAGAATGACGCTCATTAAATATGTGCGCTCCTTTCTCATACTGGGGAAATTTTTGCGAGCCATCATCTCAGTGCCAAATTTTGAAAATTACGCTTTTTGAGCCAAGGAAGCCTAAACTGTGAAAATGCGCTTTTCTATACGAATACGCTTTTAACCGATCTTTCATAACAGTATTCCAAAATTCCCTATTCTTTTTCAGTGCTTACCGACCTACAACTGCGGCTCACTGCTCAAAATTCCTGAAATTCGCGGGTGACCTTCCTCCCCCCTTTTCCTTCTACTTCATCAGAAGTTGAAGGATGGGAAGCGAGGTTGTCCATGTACAACTCAAATGATGCCAAAAATTGGTAGTGTTAGGTTTCGGTCATGCTCAGCTGAAATCTTACTAACTGTGGAACAACCAAAATCCGGCACCCTCCATAATCTCTTCACAGAGTACTACAGAAAGTTTAAAAGCAGTGAAAACTGGTGGCTGGATGTTTTTGGAGGGTGTTGATTTCAAATTTAACGTCTTCCATACCGGTATTTCGGTAGCACCTCTACTACCCTTTCAAATATTTAGCTTGGGTCAAATGGGACTTTGCAGACAAATGAAATTTCATGCTCTCATGCGGGCTTTCCATTCTTAAAAAACTAAACATTAATTTTCACTCCTTTCGAGCGCTCACAGTGACAGAGAAGAGTAATCCAAAGTAACCAATCGAGCAAAAACAAAGAGGGGGCTTAACTGCCGACCGGGAAGGCTAGGTCAAACGTGAACGCAGAATGGCGAAACCCTAAGTTAACAATTATTGCAGTACCTGCTAAACCATTCTCAAGGCGGAAACTAAACGACTCCAACTCTGTTCCCTGATTAAAACTTTGTGTTTGGTCTAGCCGCACCAGATCCCCTCCCCCTCTCCAAAAAAAAGAAAGTAAAAATAAAAATACAGGAACAGTGATAACAGAATCTCGCTGCGGTGATTCCGAATCAATTACAAAAAGCTGGCTTATAACACTTTTATCGAACAATACCCAACATCAGTAATAAAATAAATTAATCACACTGGCCAGATTACTATCCATACGTTTCGCCTAAAAGGAGCCAACACAATCGGCTGAGCATTTCTTCGTCTGAATATTTGATCAAATTTCATCAACAGAAAAAATCAATCAAACTCAAAGGGTTGCAAAGTCTATATGTGAAATATGGCTAAGCATCCGGCAGTGTAAAATGGCCAAAAGCCCCAACAAACGATTGCAGTAAAAGTGGTTATCAAATTTGCCGGCTACATGAGCGCCTTTGAAAAGAAAAAAAAAACAAACATTGCAATATGCCGATACTCTCTGCTCAACGACAACATCAAACGATAATGACTTCCGTGAAAAAAAAAAGAAAAATGTTTTCAAGCCAAACGATTATTTATACACAAACGAACATTTAAAAAAGAAATTAACAAAACATCCGCCCCACTCTTTTCAAGAATGCGCTAGCAGTGTCCAAAAACATACAGCTAATCGACTCATTGTTCTTTTTTTTTTTCACGTCATTTTGCTCTCAAATGTTACAGAAATCTGTTGGACACACCCCGGAGAAGCAAAAATCAACCAAGATAAACAACCACTGTTGCCATGAACGCGATCTCATCCGCTTCCCTACGAGTCCTGTTTTGCTCCCGCGCTATCTCTTTCTCTCTCCCCCTCCCCTACACTTGCAAAACGCATTAAAAAATCAGTTCTAGTTGAAGAAGCAACTGGAGTAAAAATTCAAAAAAAAGCAAAAAAAAAAGACGCCGACCAAACACTGTAGCTGTTGGCGCACCTTAACGAGACTAAAATTTCCGGTCAAAAGACGATAAAGACGGAGATCATAAAAGCAACAAAAAAAAAAAAATAATCTCACCCAGGGTATTTCTTAATTCGTAATGTTACACTAAACCGAACAACCATCGAAAGCAATATTTTCCACTATCAGTTTTGGACTCTTATCACGTTCTACTCATTAAAAATTTCGCTAAGTTACAATCAAATAATCGGTAACTGATTGTTTCTAAGAAAAAGTAGAACGAGAAAGTAGGAAATAGACGGATATGCAAGACCGATGTTGAATGCATAGATCGACGTCTGTAGAGGAGAAACGGCGCTGAAACAATATTATTAACTATGTGAATAATATATTTGCAAGATATGTTCAAGAAATAAACAGATAAGACGATGCCAACAAATTTTTATTGAAATGGAGCGAGACGTATAAGCATTATGACTAGTCATATGTGGAAGGGAACAAAGTTGGATGAAAAGATAGTTTTTTTATTGTTTTTTTTTTTCGGAAGAAAGCACTAAAGAACTACGACGTAGAAACAAAAATTCGGTACGAGAAATGCACAGAATTGACATTTACTTTTAGGAAACGTCGAATTTTAGGCGAAAAATTTGGACGGGGAGAAATTGGTGCCAACTGTTTCTGAGAACAAAAAAAAAAAGAGACAATTAGGCAATGGTGCGACAAAAGAAATGGATTCCTGCTCATACAAGCAACCGAAACCACCAAAACAAAAAAACAAACAAAAACGGCAACTTCAAGCCGAATCAACTTGATGCTATGCCAACAAGAAAGACCAACATGTTGCACTCCGGTTTTGCGGCACATAAGCGAATCTTTTCGACCGAAAAAGCTCTGCATTCGCCTTCTGCTCTTAAGATAAGCAAACCGGTATTCTAAACTTCCATGGTAATTGTAACACATGCAAAACGAGAAATCATCGATATATCTAAAGATCCCTAATGGAAGAATTTTCAAGTTTATCTGAATTCTACCACATATTTCTTTTAGTCCTCTCAGACAATGCAAGAAATCATCTCATTTCACATTCGCCCAGAACAATTTTTTGTTCCTTTCTAAACATTCAAGTGCCTCCTAACCAAAAATTTCGCATACGATGATGTGTTCGGTAAACTGAAATAAAAACCTTCAAAAACCGAATGTAAGCCAAAACAGGTAAGGGGAGAGGAAGGGTAGTCAAAATACAAAAAAAAGCTAGAGTTCATCTTTGTTGAGAAGAGAGTATCGAGTCTCAGAGGGCTTCAGTTGTCTGAAGATACTCGGAGGTGGCTGCGTCAGATCCGTGTCACCAACAACGTTCTGTTTCTGAAAGAGACACCTTCGATACAACAGTTGCTGACTCCATATGCAGATACTTCTCCTAAGTTCCTTGCTGCTGCGTCCGTAAAACAACGTTTCTGCCTATCAAAACCTTTCACAGTTTGTAAATTTCATCACAGAATCCAATTATAAATGGAAATCAACGAGAACAGCGTTGTTCACAGAGAAAGCATTGTTCATACTTTCGAGGTGATTGAAAAGACTTGCTTAAGATCACTAAATCAACGCGCAATAATTGCCCCGAAGCACAATACATCATCGAGACGAGAATATTTTTTGTGCGCTTCGATTTCTGTTTCTGGCAAAAGTGCATTATCGGGAAAGGGATTGTCCGCCATCGCATCCCGATAGCACGTACAAGATGATGCGGCTTAGTTTCAGGCGTTTCGAATAGTCTTTAACAAGCACCATAAAAATATTTCGACAACTTGGTAGTTTCTGTGCCAGTCCAAAGGCTCTGTAATCGGAAGAGACAATGAGAAAAAAGCAGAAGTTGAATGTTCCGAGTTCAGAGAAGGGCAAAAATGACCCAAGCGTGTGCAGAAGCAGTATCTCGTCCTAACTTATAAGCATCCAACGCATTAGCCACACCGGGATGCTACTCATTCTCCAGTCTCTCGCTGCCCTCCCCATTCCCCACCCCTGCTGCAGTAAACAGAAGGGACGAATCTGCCACTCAGAGCTGATTCCTGCTACAGACTCGCTAACTGCGCTACATATGAGCACCTCCCCTTCTCCTAGTCTTCGAAAACTTTTGCGGATCCCCTTATTCGCACTAATTTGGCGTATTTTAACCAAAAATTGTGGGCTGCGATTTTCATGAGGAGAAATTTTAAAACATAGAAATTGCTCAAAAAGCGATTTTTCATAGTTTGCAAAAAAAAGATACGCTCTTAATTGCAAATACGCTCTTAATCGCCAACTGCTGAAAATTTTTCGGAGACTTTGATTCGCCTCAGTGCTCATCAATTAACCGGCTACAGATCATTCCTCAGCAACCCTAAAATTTGCGTATGAAACCTCCCTTCTCCCACAGACACATACACATGTATAAATTCTGTCTCCGTTCAAAGAAAAAATCATCCCTGAATGACAGAAGGCGCAAAAACGAAAAAAACCGGCGGAAAAAAAGGAATGAAAATAGAAGTGATTAAAAGGGCCAAAGGAAAAGAAATACTTGAGCGTCTGAAGTTGGAACCTGTTCGGTTGGGTCTGGGCCGTGGTGAAACTCGCGATGTAGTTTGCCTGAATGCAGGTCCAGCACGAATTGCCGCAGCTTGCCGGGAACCCTGGAATCACTCTTCTGAACGAATATATCGTGTAGAGCCTCGCTGGATCTATTTTCCAGAAGATTTCAAGAAAAAGCTCTATATTTGAGAGAGGACACTAGTTTTCAAGATAACCTGAGGTGAAACGTGTACAGATGCACTCTGTTGCGATCACCGGTGAGAAAGAGAACTGAGCCTTATGGGAAGCTTGCAACTTTTGCAAAGTATCTATGGAAGTGTCTTCAAGGTGATACGATAAGCAGAACAACACAAACAGCGCCTCTAATACCTAGAAAGACCTCGAAGAAAACAATAGCACACGAATATTCAACTATTTATATAAGACAAACAACAGAATTAGGTGCCAAATGAATGACCGTTCCGCATAATTCAATAGACTGGCACGTGGAAAAAAATTTTATGGCAATCCGCTAATAAACTACTAGGTCACCTCTCATCGGCGCTCTTGTATACGAGGTATGCAGTCAGCAGACAGCTATAAAAAACAACATGCACACATGCACGAAACAGAAAACGCAAAATCACAGACATTATTCAAAAAGTCCCAACACTTCACCGAACGACCATGACTCTAGCAAAACTGATTTCTCATGACAGCAAAAAACGACGCATGGGAGGTACTGCTGTACTTGAAAACTGATCCTCTTCTGTCTCGGATTCCTCAGGACCTCAGAAGCACCGTGAGCGGCCTAAGTATTCTGGACGCCTCACAAGAATGGATACTTTATTTCACTTGTGATTATTGCCGGCGGCCTTTGACAACACTACTGTTATTTATGACTAGTGTGATGCTGGAACGATGTCGAGAAGCAACAGCAGCGGGGTTGGACAAATTCAGACGACGGACTTAAGGAACTACCCCTTGGTGGAAAGTGAGATCCCTCTACCAACATATTCGTGCCGACGGTTGTAAAGGCCGCCTTCTCGTTCGATCGCGAAAAAGTTAAGCCCAAGCGGAAAGAACAAAAAATGAGAACTGACGTGAGCTGACTCATGTCTGGAAAGAGGTACATGTGACGGAAAGAGTCGATAGCGAGTACGGGCAGATCCTTTTCCGTTTTGCCTAGATGGTGCAACGGATGCGCAAACTTCTTGCCGTCCGCTATTAAGCAGTTGATGGTCGCTGAAATTTATACAATCTCTTCAACAACGTATCAAAATTTCAATTTTAAAGGCTACCAAACTTATGGAAATTCCTGACTGTATGCCTGCTTTCAACTGCAGTTTTATCTGTCCAGACTGTGGTGCAAATATCTTTGAAGACAGCGTCTATACAACATAGGTCACATCTGACATCAAACGCCATTGCGAAGGATGAATTAAAACCACAGTAAGCTTAAACATAACTACTTACAACATGAACTGTTATTCTTCCACAATTTACCTAAGACAGGTGCCTTAAACAAATTCTTTGGAGATCAGTGTTGACTGTAATACGTATGCAGTTTCAAAAACAAAAGAATCAACAACTAACAGCAATATGCAAAAAAGTAACCGATTCTGCATCACCTGCCGAAACCAATCTTCTCAGTCTGACTCTCTTGTACCTAACAATCCGCGCACTCAAGTTTTAAATGCATCTCAGATGCTAGTCTACCACTAAGTAACAGGTAAAAAGAACGAACATTTCTGATCGGGCAGTTCACGTATCACTTGTTCTGTGAATATCTTTGCGCTCTCCGAATCCTGCATGGAGCGGAAGAGAATGAGGAAGGGAAGGCCCTCTTCTGTGAGCTCTTCGGCGTTCTCAAAGGTCAGCTCACGCACCAATGGAATGCATTTGTCCACCAACCACTGCCTGCAGTATGCCGAAGTAGGTGAGGATTGGAAAGGAATGACGCAAAACGCGGATTTCGGGATTTGCAGCAGCCGTAAGACGGAGTCTCCTCCTCCCCTAATGATTCCATACAAGTTCACCACTGCCTGCAGTATGCCGAAGTAGGTGAGGATTGGAAAGGAATGACGCAAAACGCGGATTTCGGGATTTGCAGCAGCCGTAAGACGGAGTCTCCTCCTCCCCTAATGATTCCATACAAGTTCACCACTGCCTGCAGTATGCCGAAGTAGGTGAGGATTGGAAAGGAATGACGCAAAACGCGGATTTCGGGATTTGCAGCAGCCGTAAGACGGAGTCTCCTCCTCCCCTAATGATTCCATACAAGTTCACCACTGCCTGCAGTATGCCGAAGTAGGTGAGGATTGGAAAGGAATGACGCAAAACGCGGATTTCGGGATTTGCAGCAGCCGTAAGACGGAGTCTCCTCCTCCCCTAATGATTCCATACAAGTTCACATACATTAAGAAGCACGCCATCAGATATAAACACTTGCTGAAATCGAAGCAAACTTTCACACTCAGATTGAGCAAGAGAAAAAAAGGATACCGCCTCAAACAAAAAAATGAATTATGTTTTACTCAATGGTGCTTTGATTAGTTCAATCGATGTAGTAGACCATTTGCTTCTCAGAAATCTTTTTCAAACAAAAGATTTCTGAGAACAAACACGTTGATATTTTTTGCGCTCAGCAGGCCACCCTCACTTTACTCAGCTGAAAAAAAAAACCCCTTATTTGAACAAATCAGAAGGTAAGTAAAAAAGCATGCTAAAATAAATAGGATGATGCTCAGAAAGACACTTAAAAACCGCTGTTTGCTCTACTGTGTGGGGAAAGGAGGCGAGAGAGAAGGATGGGGAGGGAGAACAGGGAAGAAGGTGAGGCATAATAGGGGTCTAGCGTGATCTTCGAAGATTAATTCAAGCTAACAAAAAGCACAGTGCACAGAATGCTCCGTTCCTGAACAAACGGTCACTGTTTTATCATACAAAGCTACGCACATCAGAACACAAAAAAAAAAACGCCAAATTTCTATTTTACAATGCGCTATTGTACGCATATAGCTTTCCAGCTATAAAATAGACAAGTAAATAAACTGAACTATAAAATTTGCACATACTTGAGATAATCGTAGTTTGCCAGACCACCACTATATTCGAAGCGCTCATCTGTCTGCAAAAAAGATCCACCAAAGCTTTCAAATGTGAACAACCAGTCCGAAGAAATGTTTCGCGAAAAGAAAATATGGCAAAACGAAACAGCATGGTTAACAAAAAAGATAGAGATGAATGGGATTTTTTAAAATAAATGCATGACTTGATCAGAGTACGGTCGCGACGAAATGAAAACGATAGGAGCAAATTTCACGCTAATTAAAACAGCGCACCCTTTCGAAAAATATTGACAGGTCACAGCGGGATATTTTCACTCTAAAATTTAACATATGACAAGAAAAAATTAAAAGCAACAACGGTAAGTGGGGGGGGGGGGGGGGGGGGGGACG
>JPKZ01004123.1:455150-485070 GCA_000803305.1 Toxocara canis | reverse complement strand
ACCAAGACATTGTGCATAAATGTTAAATGTGATCACCAATGCACTTCTTAAGAAATTATGCAATCTGTTTTTGCGCAAAACTAGCTGCGCATGTTTTTAAACGTTTGCTCTACCGTATTTAAATAAGTTAAGAAAGTATCAACTATTTATTTTGCGCTTTTGCATAGTTCAGGTTGTTCAAAAATTTAAGCATCACTTTTTTCAACTTGCGTTGAGCTGACAATAATTTCATAGACACAGATTCACGTGTATATCTGTGCTACTTCAGAAGTTAATCGCTACATGTACTGATGCGCTTATTGCGTTTGGGACGTTCACTTCTATGTCCCTTTCTCAGTGGAGTTTACCACCGAGATTTGTTCTGTGATGATGTGCGTCCTCATTCTGCGGCATCGATAAAGGGATTGCTTTTAAAGTTCAAAAGAATTCTGTAAGCAACGCTGCTGTTACCCAAGCCGATAAATTATTTCCGTCACAAAAATGGTTGAAAACAAATGAAGAGCTGAACGCCAGTGTGAAGGGATTGCTGAGCATTCGCGGTGTAGATGATAAGTGAGCGTCATAACGGCCACCATCCTCAAAAAGGAGATAAGTAAGCGGTTCTGTAGTTATGAGAAATGCATCGGAGAGGGTGTTGACCGTGTAGGGGAGACGGCGTAGATATAAAAGTATGTTTCAACTTTTTAGTCGCATTTATTATTTTTTGTCTGTTTGTCACAGAATGAAAAAATATCTTAGGTATGCTTACCGTGCTCATTAAGAGGTGTTGGCTCTGTCGTTTCTAAAAGTTCCTTGAAAATCTAAAATATCCATTTTTAAGGATCGATAATGAGACCACGAAGCTGCCACTTATTGAACCCGAAGGGTCCGGTTCAGAGGTGGAGGAGAAAAGAAGCTCACTGGTAAGACCTGTTAATCGGTGCTGTGATTGGTGGAATGTGAGAATGTGACACTATATCCCATCCCACCGCCACCCCCAGTCCCATACCCGTACTCCTTCATGTGGGGAAGCGTTATGAGATCAAGGTATCCTACAATTATTGGGTAAGTTGAGTGCCTTTTAAGGCTGTTTCATTTCATGTCATATATCTCACAGAAAAGCATATTCTGTGTCAACATAGTTGAAACGATCGTCCTTCCCATTCATCTTCTGTAAGGCATATAAATTGGCATATAAAGACTCGCTTCGCCATAATTTCTGATGCGTTTTTCGTTTTGATATTTTCAACTGCGGCAACTAATTGTCACGTCAAAGTGAGCATCGGATAAGTGGGCTACAAGATGATCGTATTCCATTTTTAGTGCCCCAGACAAACGAACTCAATTTTTCCACCTTCAAATGTAGGCGAAGTTGCTAGCCAATAGTCAATAATTGTGATATCGAATTTTCAGTGCGTTTTTTAATGAAATAAATTGTTACGAAGTCGGATTTTGGGTCAGTTTAATTTCATGCAAATATTTCATGGAAAGTTTGTGCTTTAATGTTGTTTTCATGATGTGCTCGACGTTTATGTCACTTTTTTTTTTTTCATCAAACAAGCGAAAACACTGAACGATTTCATTGGACTTGATATTATCGTCGATGTTAATATTTGACATGTTTCAGGCAATCTTCTTTATTTTATTGGTGATTGTTTTGGCCACTCTATTGGTACATGTCATTATCGTTTCGAAGTTTTATTACGTTCCCGAGAGTCTAGCTATTGTTATGCTTGGTAAGGATTTTTGTGAATTGATTTTGTTGATGCAATGCTACAGTTTTGAGATGTAAAGAATTCCAACTGGAGAAAACATTCATTTCATTGCTCTGATTATGTTGTCATCTTCATTTGTAACGTTGAGGAAAAAAAGACGCGGTCTCGAAGATATGTTCGATAATCCTTTGGCTTCTTTTCTTAATCGTTATCTAAATTGAATTGCAACTGCCAGTTCAAAATGGCCACTCTATTTTGCTTATGCTGAATCAAGAAGAATTGGGAATGGTGGCAAAAAATAAACAGGAGGTAAGGGATGCAAAAAGATTGAACAATTCTTTTCAATTGTTAAGGTGACACTATATGAAGCGACATAATGTATCACAGTGTAGAGAAGTTCGATTAAGCTTAGATTGTATGCGGCCATAAATTTGGGTGTAACCACATTGTGTACAGGTTACGGTATGCCGTAAGGGTAATAATTCGATGATGTTGTCGCGTCGCTAATCATTACTCTCATATGTGAAAACCATTTTTAGTTATTTAGTCGTTATTGAAAGGCTGATAACTTCCAGGTGCCTTTATCGGATTTGTTTTATCATATAGTGAACGAGACTGGCGCGAAGTCGAATCGTTCAGTCCAAGCGTTTTCTTTTTGGTTCTTTTACCGCCAATTATTTTTGAAAGTGGATACAATCTACATAAGGTTTGTCTCTTCTTTTTTTGTTTGGTGTGACTTGTTCTTTTGGTTACGGCAGAATACGGTTTTTAGCTTCAAGGATTTAGGGGTGTGTCAGAGCTGGAAAGTATTTTGAGAACTTGTTGTATTATTAGTTGGATTTCGCGCATAACACGTCCCACCAACCTATTTTTTAGCAACAGAAAGTTCTCATGGTGGGGTTGGGTTCTCAGAAACGAGATTATGGGGCTAATTTACTCGGGTATTGGTAACCGTCACATTTTCAGTCCCTCTCATTTTATATTCTTCGTAAATTTGGCAGGATGCAAATTTTGTTGAAAGGTTTCAGGCAAAAGCGCTGAAAAATTATTTATTATAACAAATGTATTCCCGATAGAAAATTCCACACGCTGCGTAACGAATTATATTTTAACTAGCTCAAGCTAAACGGTGCTCATAAGTCAGAAAAACAAGCACTTCATAAGAGTGTGTTCGTTCCTTTTTAAAGCGACTTTGCATTCTAGGGTGACTTTTTCGCAAATATATTTCCTATTCTCACTTTTGCAATTATTGGAACGGCAATATCCGCTTTTGTTATTGGCTCATCTTTGTATATACTCGGCCAGGTCAGTTCCGGTTCAGAACGCGTACATGGCTTACCGACGACAGGATCTTTCTTTCGAACACCTCATTGGGCGTGCAAAAATTGAGCTTTTTTTTTGGAGCAGAATTGCATAGATTTCTTTCGCGTCGCTGTGATGTTTATTGCTGCATTCCCACATTTGACTTTTTGCCTCGATTTATTCCTGTGTGCGTTTTTCGTTTTGATATTTTCAACTGCGGCAACTAATTGTCACGTCAAAGTGAGCATCGGATAAGTGGGCTACAAGATGATCGTATTCCATTTTTAGTGCCCCAGACAAACGAACTCAATTTTTCCACCTTCAAATGTAGGCGAAGTTACTAGCCAATAGTCAATAATTGTGATATCGAATTTTCAGTGCGTTTTTTAATGAAATAAATTGTTACGAAGTCGGATTTTGGGTCAGTTTAATTTCATGCAAATATTTCATGGAAAGTTTGTGCTTTAATGTTGTTTTCATGATGTGCTCGACGTTTATGTCACTTTTTTTTTTTTCATCAAACAAGCGAAAACACTGAACGATTTCATTGGACTTGATATTATCGTCGATGTTAATATTTGACATGTTTCAGGCAATCTTCTTTATTTTATTGGTGATTGTTTTGGCCACTCTATTGGTACATGTCATTATCGTTTCGAAGTTTTATTACGTTCCCGAGAGTCTAGCTATTGTTATGCTTGGTAAGGATTTTTGTGAATTGATTTTGTTGATGCAATGCTACAGTTTTGAGATGTAAAGAATTCCAACTGGAGAAAACATTCATTTCATTGCTCTGATTATGTTGTCATCTTCATTTGTAACGTTGAGGAAAAAAAGACGCGGACTCGAAGATATGTTCGATAATCCTTTGGCTTCTTTTCTTAATCGTTATCTAAATTGAATTGCAACTGCCAGTTCAAAATGGCCACTCTATTTTGCTTATGCTGAATCAAGAAGAATTGGGAATGGTGGCAAAAAATAAACAGGAGGTAAGGGATGCAAAAAGATTGAACAATTCTTTTCAATTGTTAAGGTGACACTATATGAAGCGACATAATGTATCACAGTGTAGAGAAGTTCGATTAAGCTTAGATTGTATGCGGCCATAAATTTGGGTGTAACCACATTGTGTACAGGTTACGGTATGCCGTAAGGGTAATAATTCGATGATGTTGTCGCGTCGCTAATCATTACTCTCATATGTGAAAACCATTTTTAGTTATTTAGTCGTTATTGAAAGGCTGATAACTTCCAGGTGCCTTTATCGGATTTGTTTTATCATACAGTGAACGAGACTGGCGCGAAGTCGAATCGTTCAGTCCAAGCGTTTTCTTTTTGGTTCTTTTACCGCCAATTATTTTTGAAAGTGGATACAATCTACATAAGGTTTGTCTCTTCTTTTTTTGTTTGGTGTGACTTGTTCTTTTGGTTACGGCAGAATACGGTTTTTAGCTTCAAGGATTTAGGGGTGTGTCAGAGCTGGAAAGTATTTTGAGAACTTGTTGTATTATTAGTTGGATTTCGCGCATAACACGTCCCACCAACCTATTTTTTAGCAACAGAAAGTTCTCATGGTGGGGTTGGGTTCTCAGAAACGAGATTATGGGGCTAATTTACTCGGGTATTGGTAACCGTCGCATTTTCAGTCCCTCTCATTTTCTATTCTTCGTAAATTTGGCAGGATGCAAATTTTGTTGAAAGGTTTCAGGCAGAAGCGCTGAAAAATTATTTATTATAACAAATGTATTCCCGATAGAAAATTCCACACGCTGCGTAACGAATTATATTTTAACTAGCTCAAGCTAAACGGTGCTCATAAGTCAGAAAAACAAGCACTTCATAAGAGTGTGTTCGTTCCTTTTTAAAGCGACTTTGCATTCTAGGGTGACTTTTTCGCAAATATATTTCCTATTCTCACTTTTGCAATTATTGGAACGGCAATATCCGCTTTTGTTATTGGCTCATCTTTGTATATACTCGGCCAGGTCAGTTCCGGTTCAGAACACGTACATGGCTTACCGACGACAGGATCTTTCTTTCGAACACCTCATTGGGCGTGCAAAAATTGAGCTTTTTTTTTTTGGAGCAGAATTGCATAGATTTCTTTCGCGTCGGTGTGACGTTTATTGCTGCATTCCCACATTTGACTTATTGCCTCGATTTATTCCTGTGTATGGGAACAACCCATACATTGCTTATAGCAAGGGGTAAGGTGAAAATGATAAGTGATAAAAAGATTTCGCTGCGAACATCTCTCGAACGATTGTCATTGTACAGCATTTGGTTATGTTATAAAATTAGGGCTTACGTGCTCATTTGAAACATGATCAGTCTGGCATCCTGTTTCTTTTTTACTTCAGTATTTTAAATAACCGACGAAGCTCTTAATTAGGGGAACTAGTGGTTTACCGAAAATGTTATGCAGGATGATTTCACCATCTCTTTCCTCTCTCCTCCTCGCCGGCTATAGGGCGCAAAATAAGAATAGTGGTATTTGGGCTCTTTCAAGAGATTATACGATTATGTGCCCCGTGCACTCCGCTCTCCCCCTACCCCCTCCCTCTACCACCCCACACCTCATTGCGGCTGCGAAAATAAGGCTAAGATGTTAGTCACTACATTACACTTATTGCAGTTTCTGTGGTTCTTCGTTAATGAATGTTTTTGAGCAGAGGATTTTTTAAACGGCATTTTGAAACCATGAATCATTTAAATAGTGTTTTAATTCGGTTATTTTTGCCCATGATTTCGCCGCAAGGCTTATTATACAATGAGTTATATTATGCTCATTATATTTTTCTCAGGCAGACTTGATTTCTCGGCTGACTGCGGTGGAAAGTTTTGCTTTTGGCTCGATGATTTCTGCAGTCGATCCAGTCGCCACATTGGCTATATTTCAAGCGCTGAACGTAGGCTTCTTATAATGTTTGCGCTTTTTTTCGGTGAAGTAATCTAAACGTTAAGATGGTATCATGGTTGCGGGAAGAGTTCAAGAAACGCTGTCGTGCTTATTACATTTTTTACTTAATTTTTTGCAGTGTCTCATTATTGCAGTTTCTGTGGTTCTTCGTTAATGAATGTTTTTGAGCAGAGGATTTTTTAAACGGCATTTTGAAACCATGAATCATTTAAATAGTGTTTTAATTCGGTTATTTTTGCCCATGATTTCGCCGCAAGGCTTATTATACAATGAGTTATATTATGCTCATTATATTTTTCTCAGGCCGACTTGATTTCTCGGCTGACTGCGGTGGAAAGTTTTGCTTTTGGCTCGATGATTTCTGCAGTCGATCCAGTCGCCACATTGGCTATATTTCAAGCGCTGAACGTAGGCTTCTTATAATGTTTGCGCTTTTTTTCGGTGAAATAATCTAAACGTTAAGATGGTATCATTGCAGGAAGAGTTCAAGAAACGCTGTCGTGCTTATTACATTTTTTACTTAATTTTTTGCAGTGTCTCAATTGCCCAGGTCTCACAGGTAGTATGGATATTGAAAAAACTGCTAAGACGGGGCTTTTAACGATTCTGATGAGATCACTGAAGGGACAGTTTACAAACGGGCAACTGGATGTTGCTTTTTTGCAAAGAAGATCGTAAAAGGAAAAAAAAAAGTGAACAAAGAAATGCTAAATTTGAAGCCTTGCTACTCTTTGGTCATCATATGGAGCGATCTGGTTACGAAATTGTAAGGCTCCTTCTACACAAGAGTGGCAATCACAGACAGGAAGGGGATACGCTCCAGGAAAAGGGGGGAGAGGAGAAGCACAAATGCAGCGAGGTAAAAATCGAACTTCCACAGCAGAATGAGCAGTTCTGATGATTTCAAAGGCGTGCCGCGTGCTCAATAATGTAAAGCATGTCAGATGACATACTCGATAAGACTAAGCAGCGTCAAACACTGCAAGAAGGGAAATACGATGCTTGCACTCCCACTGCGGCGCTGTTGGCATTGCAGAGGAATACAGTCGCTTCTGAGGCGAGCGCACTAAGTATTTATCGAAATTTTGTTGAGCTGTCGATTTTGTGTATAGCACTCTTAACTACTGTGTTTATGTGTTATCTCCATGGTAGGTAAATAAGGTAACCTGTCTAAACACTAGCTCAGTATCCTGAAAACTCATCTTCATCGTTTTTTTCTTGTCTGCACTAATGGATCTGGATTTGTTGTGCTGTCTGCCGAACCCGCATTGGGAGCAACAACTCTGTCAACGTCATTTTTTGTTATGCTGCATATGTTATTGATTTACTTCTTTCTTCGCACCAGCAACTTTGTCAGGTGACATAAAATAGATATTCAAGAAGAACACTTTCATGCATATATGACAACCGCTACCAAAATTTGATTAAGGCTTACGAAGTCGTTGCTTTCCACTAGTCTTACAATTGACGCCGTTGTCTTCCATGTCGCATAATTTGATGTTGTGCTTTCGAGCCACTGTATTCAAACGTATTTTTGAATGGAATTTTTGTTGCATTGAAGTTGACGATTAGTGTAGTTCAAAAAATTCGAACTTTACATGGCTAAAAACGTGTTCACTAGCGTTACATTTATGGAGAAAGGCGTCGAGAAATTATAAAGAGTCACGGATTTAGGTGGAGCCGATTTTGTATATGTTGGTGTTCGGTGAGTCGATGCTCAACGATGCGGTTGCAATCGTGTTAACGTCAACGGCGCTCGAAGTGGCTCATCCCACGATGAGTTCTCTTTCCACCGGTCGCACTCTCTGGGTGGCCCTCTTCCGATTCACCTATGTCTTCTTCGTTTCAGCTTTCCTCGGTGCAGCTATTGGCTTCGTTTCTGCTTTGGTAAGTCCTTTCAAACAAAAATTCGACATTCATACCATGACGCTGAGTAATCTTTTTGTTCCGACCTGAAATCAAGGGAAGGGATTATTTTGAAGGGCGGCTGTAGTCGTAGTTTTATCATGCGTTCAGAGTTTTTTGGGCCTTTTTTTTTAATTTCATTGGAGGAGTTTTTACAGTAAAATCCAGTTCAGTTATTTGCTCGATCCTTCTTAACAACATCTGTTTTTTCTGATCAGAAGGTGCACCTTAAAAAGTTTTTTTCAACAAATGCTTCTGTCAAATTTCGGTATAACATGTTTATATGTGTATTTTTCTCCACCTGTCTCTCAAAATCTCGGAATTTTTTAAGCGACACTGCGAAACCTGTTTTCTTACACTGCTAAGTAGGTTTCATCACGCCTTCATTTTCCATTTATCACCTTCCATTTACTTTCTCGAATTACTGGGAAACAGAGGAGAAAAAGGAGGAAAAAAGGGAGGGAAGGGTCTCTGCGCTGTGCTAAAGAACCATACCGTTTACTTTTAAACGTGTTCAACGTATGTGCTGTTGAACATTTTCGTGAATTTCGTAGTTGAGAAGAGGGAAATTTCCTGTTGTTTAGGCGCTGTAAGCAGAATTGAATTTGAGGAGTGGGAAGGACTGCCTTTTTCTTGACAGCACCAGTAACAGTAATTTCAGTTATTTAAACATGTTGATCTCCGCAAAACGCCTTCTCTGGAATTCGCCCTTCTTCTGGTTTTTGCATATTTGCCGTATGGACTTGCAGAGGCTATCTCTCTCTCAGGTTTTATTTTATCCCTTCATCACTGCATTTTGCGCAGTTTTTTTTTTGCTTTTTTTTTTGCTCTTTTTGTGTATTTTTTCTGTATGATTTATCGATTTAAAATCTGTCGTTTGAATGTGAGGATTGGTGCTTTGGTGGGGTTGCAGGGAAAGGCAAGAGTGATTTTAAAAATAGTAATCTGCACAAAAGCTGTTCATGTATCTCTGCTAATTCATTCAGTCTCCATCCTCACTGAGACATTTATTGTAATGAGGAGAATGTGGCCGAGGTGCGGTTCATTTCATCATTGCGTGGTACCAGGAACTGCTTCGGGAGTTTGGATGGAATTGCTCACCATCCCGCGCAATCCCTATTTGGTGCCAACTAATTTTAATTGTGGGCTAGTAGAGTTTCGACAATAACGAGGTGAGCTCAAATCGTTGTGGGGCTTTAACCGAGCAACTGCCACTTGGGCGCTCGGTGAGCACCCCAGCGGTGAGCTACCTTGAGAATGGGACGAATAAGTCGACAATAACGAGGTGAGCTCAAATCGTTGTGGGGCTTTAACCGAGCAACTGCCACTTGGGCGCTCGGTGAGCACCCCAGCGGTGAGCTACCTTGAGAATGGGACGAATAAGTCGACAATAACGAGGTGAGCTCAAATCGTTGTGGGGCTTTAACCGAGCAACTGCCACTTGGGCGCTCGGTGAGCACCCCAGCGGTGAGCTACCTTGAGAATGGGACGAATAAGTCGACAATAACGAGGTGAGCTCAAATCGTTGTGGGGCTTTAACCGAGCAACTGCCACTTGGGCGCTCGGTGAGCACCCCAGCGGTGAGCTACCTTGAGAATGGGACGAATAAGTTGGTGTCCTTAGCGACAAATGCCTTGAAGCGGTTGTGGTCATGCGAGGAAGTGGCATAAACATATGCCCTACCTTTTTGAAATCGCTGTTGTTGCTTCTCGCCAGCTCACCATAGGTTGGAAGAAAGGTAGGGAGGCGTACGTTTTCTGCAGTTTCCCTTATGCAACAGGCGGTACGAAGCGGTTGTGTTCGGCAGTGGTTGCGTTGTGGATTGTCTGACTCACGAACGTCATCGAGAGGAGAGGTGATCTCCTTCAATAGTTCTGTTGAATTTTATAACTTAATGAAGAAGCGTTAGTTTTGATGAAAGTATTCCTTCGTTACTAGAGCTCTGAATAAGGAAGAATTCTGCCATTTTTCGATTATTTTTAAGGTATCATGGCGATTCTATTTTGCTCGATAACAATGTCTCAGTACACACACTTCAGTATTTCACCGGTAACTCAGATCACCATGCAACAGACTTTTCGAACCTTAGCCTTCGTTGCTGGTTTGTTCTGCTTGCTGCTAATCTCTTGCCTCATAATGTTTTGCCAGTGTTAAATTACAGTGAGTACGTTAGAGAGCACTAGTTTTTAGCAGTGGACATCCTGTGTTTGTCTTTTGTTCGAAGAATGGGAAGAGGATGGAGGGTGGAGGAGGATGTGTCTTTAGGTGGATGTGTTTTCAAGCATGCATTTCAATGGAAGGTGTGAAATACGAACTGAACTGCGGTTGGATTTAAAGAAATGCATGTATTTTTATACCTGCTGTTCGGAAGGCAAAGCACTGTTTTGATGAAAAAAGAGGGGAAAGGGGGGGGGGGGGACACAGAGAGAGGGAGGAGGTGAAATGGATATTTGAGAACTTGTATTCCCTCTGTACTATTCGCTTTATTGATTTTGTTGTGTGGGATTGACGAGGAAAGAGGGAATGCGATTGGGTTGGTTTCGAAGATTGGCATGCGAATTGTTAAGCTGGCGTTTAGCTGCCATATTTTTACACAGAACGTTTAATACAATAGTATCAGCTCAATTCCGTGGTTTCTTTTTGTTTCAGAATTGCAATATATGTAGTTTAGGTTGATATGTTGAATGTACATTAATATTTTTAGCATTGGTAATTTAACCGAGAAAACTGTGAAACCAAATTATTTCAGATTTTAATTTGAGTTGAGCGCCGTCTCAACAGGTCGCAAACACGATTCCGTCCTCCCTTTCCACTTCGCCCCATCTTAACTTAAACAGAGCCATTCATTTTTCTGTTTCGCCAACATTGTAGCCATATCGAATCTTTCGTACATATTAGCGAGCCTGAACTCCTGAAAAAGAGAATTTATCCCTACCATTCGACATATCATAAGAAGTAGAGTTATGTGAGGAGAGCTGTTCATCAGTTCATTTTACATATGTTTTTCCTCATTTGGAGTCTAGATGTATGTTTTCATCTTATTTCGATCCTTGCATACTTTATAAATTAATTTGTAAGCAGTACCTTCGTTTTCAAAAGCGGAATACATGCGAGTTGCAGCCTAGTTTGCTGTTGCATGTATTGCTTTCAGAAACGTGCACGTTCGCCTACTTGGGTATGGCACTGTTCACAATTAAGCTCGTTTTCCATCCAATGTTCATAATTTGGAGCATTGTAAGTTCCGCTTTTTTTCTGCTATGAATTATTATTGGTGAAGTTTTCAGTGTGTAAAGTTGCTTTAAGCATTAATATGCGGCAACAGTTTTTCGATCGTTTTTTATCTGCTTGAAGTAAGTAAAATTTTTGTAAAGGTTTTTATGAAGATTTCATTTCGTGGTGTTCCATTCTGTTTGAGTGAAATTTTTTCGCTTATAAAGGAAACCCTGCACTGTCACCTTTACTTTTATATTTCTCATTTAAAGAAATGAGACTCCAGAGGGTCGTTGTACTAATTTATAGAAGTTGCCTTCAGTTGTTGTGCTTCATAAGCCGGGCACTGAACGTATTCCCTTTGTCGTTTCTAGTCAATCAATGTCGCCAGGTTCAGATTTCGCTAAAGAACCAGTTCATCATGTGGTTTAGCGGTTAGTGGTTTTCTCTTCATTCTTTTCATGACCATATGAGGCAAACAGTTTAAAAAACGGCCTCGCTATGTTAAGACTGGTTGCTTCGGTTTCCCACGAAAACTTCATGGTCGTAATCACCCCTTGCCACTGCGTCACGGTTTCTTGTAATACCAATTCGTTTTCGGACCACTGAGTCCACGTTTACATTCCGGTACAAGACGTGGGTTAAGTGCGATGGATCTCAGCAAATTTAGCCACCGCTGGATGCCACGATTCAGAATTCTAGGGCTCATAAGCGTTTGGAGTGCAAGCATCTGAAAGAGTGAAATTCAACCAGAAGTATGCCGTTTACTTTATGGTGGTTATTTTGGTAGCAGGAATGGTGGGAGGAAATGGGGTTAGCCTAACGGGTGGGAAACTTGTTGATGATAATTAGGTTGACGAATAGACGAAGGAAGAAGTTGATAGTAGGAAAACTTTGAGGGATGTTGACCTTCTCCTACTGTGGATGGGAATAGTCGAAAGAAAACAAGGTTAAGTAACAGCGATCTGAAAGCTTAAGAGAGTGACTGAAATGCTTTCAGCTTCACGACATTCAGAATGAAACGTGCTTTAAAAAAGTGGTTGTCACAGTTTGTTATCCTGTCTTCACGAAACGACTCTCTCTCGTTTCTGATTTGCTGCTTTATATTATCGAACATTGAAGTGGGTTTTACTAGTTAAGCCTATCATGCCCCGAGGTCTAAAAGTAACATACTATCTTGTACAAGCGGAAGGAGGGGGGGGGTGGGAAGACGAATAAAGATGCGCAAGAGAGCGCCAATGAGGTAGACATACAAAAAATCATAAAGGTAAAGTGATTGATATATGGACAAAATGGGCAACTCAAGACTACTGGCTAAGTATGGAGTATTTCCTTGAGCCACGAATTTTAATTTCTTAGTTTTTCATTTCTGAAAGTATGAATAACTATGCGTTACAGGAATGCGGGGTGCAGTGGCATTTGCACTTGCACTTCATATGTCGATCGAGAATGAGACCACCAAGCGCATGCTTCTGACAACCACCCTTTTCATCACTCTTTTCACGATTGTATTCCTTGGTGGCTCGACGTTGCCTCTAATGAAGGTTCCCTTCTAGTGATTTGTTGCTAAACTGACAAATTCACAGCTAGGTAACTGTATTGCCATATCATTTGGGCATGACTTTCTCATTAAATATCATATAAGTTGCATTTTCGAGCCTCGCGAAGAGTATAAGGGCCGATAAACCTTTATGGATTGTTCTGAAAAAGTTATCGGTGGCAGTTATATGAAGAGGTTGTGTTAGACAAGGGAATAGAGATTGTTGAAGATGTTTGGCCATTTTGCTTAAGTGTCCATTAGCGAATTACTGTAATATAATTGTAGGTCCTCAATGAAGTACTTCCGGAACGTTCGAGTTTGCATAAGAGGAAGAGGTCGCGACGTCGAAGAGAACGAAAGCGTAAAAAGTCGCCAGTGTTACTGAGCAAAACGCAAGAAATGGTAAGCGTTCATTGTTGTTTTCAAGGAATAATCCTAAACAAGGCCTTTTTTCTGCCATATTTCATCGTACTCGAAGCATTATAATTCGAGTATGAAGCACGATTTAATCTTACAGTTTAGATCGCATAGGAAGTCTTATTGCTTTCAAAGATTATTCTGTCGCTGTGGCAAGAGCTTTTTCAAATGGCAGGAGGTTTCAGTTCTAACTAGAACTGAACTGAAGGAGAACAAATTGTGGCACTGAAGTTATAGCTCAGCATCCTCTGCTACTGCCATCTTCATCCGTTCGTGCCATTTGCTAACTTTTCACTTTACTGTTGAAAGAAATGAACAGCATTTCCTTTATGGCACATTAGATGGCCAGTTAGTTACCCTTGTAATGTGCCGTAGAGCAAATAAAGTTTGTCTCCTTTTTTGATAGTTTCGCTTGTTTTCTTAATCAATAAAGTGCTACGGTGCAGTAATGTTTTTCGATCATTACTTATAGGATTATGAAAGGCAGAGAGTGTGTTCATCTCGCCTTGTTTTGCAGCGATGTTATCTTTTTGAATCTTGCTTCCGGATTTTTAAATGCGCCATTTTTCTTTTATTTTTCATTTTATAACCCTTTACGAAGGCAGCAGTCGAATGGAGAAAGAAATGCAGCTAACAGCGCTAGTTAAACGTGGACCAGTGGGCGAAGCCTGTGTAAAACTTGAACTGATTTGACGACCATTTTGTGGTCAGTAAGCAAATTTCTGTAACGCTGCAGTCGAAAATGTTTGGTAGAACAAATACGTCAAGATATTTTGTTATTTCTTGAGAGCTCAATCAAAATAATGACATTAACCTTCTTTTTCTTCTTTCTTCGTCTCCCCTTCTTTGTCCCTCTCGCCTCGCAGCGTATTATGGTTATTCTGAAAGTAGTAATCCTGAAGAGAGGGCAGAATGTGCAAAATAAAGGATTGTGAGTTTGCAGTTCATTTTCGACCAGTCTGAGCAGATGACGTCGGCAGCGGAAGAGGTAGGCACTACAGTGAGGCGTCAGAGTGTTAACCCGCCTCCCAACGTTGTCTCCAGGTTCAACGAGCGTTTTGTCAAGCCGCTGTTTGTACGCAAGTTCACTTCACAGGTCATTTTCTTGCTTTGCCTTTTAGCTGTCCAAATGGGATAGGTTTTTATGGTGATTTTAATCCCCGTTTTGGAAGTACAACCCTCGGAGTAGGAACATTAGCTACAGTACGTTGGCCTAGTCTACTTTATATCTCGTTGCTTAGCTTATATGATTGCATGATTATGTGGCGCAGATGAATGGGGTTGCGTATTTAGTGGTGAGTACTGTATGATTTCACCTTCTATACTTTGTATTTGTACTCAGTGTATCGTTTCACAGCACAGATATTTGTTTATTGTGGAACCGTTCTCCTTTTTTGTTTTCAGAACACGATGCAAACATTTGACCTTCCTAACGAAATGGTTCTTGCAGTTTGTTGTTTTAAAGAGTGCGTTTCCAGGAGATGTTGGAAAATCGTATGAAGTTGCGAAGCGTGGCATGTGAAGTGCTCAACGAAGGCAATGGGGCAGCACAAATCGCCGCTGAGCAGTCATCTTCCGATGAGCTCTTCGGCGTTGCAACCGATCCTCTGTTGCGGTAGTTATTAGTCCGGCTTGTGAGTGCGTTCTAGAGCAGCTGGATCAGAACGGAATATGTGGGATGAGAAGGGCGTGATCTCGTGTACTCCGATAAAAAGGTCCATTCAGTCATTAACCAAATTGAGCTATCAGTGAGAGGGATGGGTAGGGAAGGTCTGGTCCCTTCGTTGCTTCAGTACCGATATGGGCCGGTCATCCTAACTGTCTACTCCTGAATCCATCCGTTATTTGAACCTAATCATTTCGAACTTGCTTTGCTTGATTTTGAATCGTCGTGTTGCGTATGGCTTTGAGCGTATTGTCAGACGACGAGTTGATGCCCACGCAGAATGGCGAAACGCGCTGCAGTCGTAGCTGCGACGAGCAGCTGAAACAAATCATCATATGTGGCTTACTGTCTAGCTCCAATTCACACTTAGTGCATTGTATCAAATTTGTTTTGATGTGCATCGCTGAACGCATTACATTGACACTCACTGTTCTGCATCGGATTTTAATCTGACTAGTTTTTTTTTTAAGTACAAGCTATAACACAGCACACATATGAAGCCATAAAAGAAGGCATTCTGTGAGAAATAGATTTTAAGTTTCTCTTTTGGTTTGCTCGGTTCCTGACGTTCGGTGTAATGATGTGCGTAACTGCACTTTTTCATTGTTAAGTGAGCGAAGAATGGCAGTTGAGCGATGCACAGCGACACGGGTTTACCCTTTCGTTTATCTGCAGTGTTTAAGTTTGTTGCGATAATTGTTCTCGTAAAACTCGGAAAAGCAATTGGATTTTTTGCTGGAGTCTTTTCTTATTTCTGGAAAATAATTTAATTACGTTGTGGAAGGGCGACAGTTTTAGGCATATATGTCTTTTTAAGCGAGCCACAATAAGCGATTTGACGAGAAATATTGTCAGAACGCTGCCACTTTTAGTTCCAGCATCGGATCTGTTCGAGTTTAGCGTGGCACAACCATTCATTGTTTTAGGAGATGTTTGCCAGTTCTGTTTGTCCCTCATATCATACTCGAGCGAAGTCACCTGAGTATTCCATTTTTCTCGACCGTTTTGTGCGTGTACGCACGTTGTTCGCTGCTTTAAGCATTGTGGGATTTATATCTTAATAATTGTGTATATAGCTGCCCACTTAGAAGTGTGTTATTTATATATTTCATCGACTGAATGTAATATACTGTGATTTGGTTCTGTTGCCGGGCGTAGACTCGTTTTCGTTAAATTTTTTTATGGTTTAAAGTTTAATTTCGATTATCTTGTATTGCAAGTTTTAATTTCTGTTATACTCAGTGGTATGTCGACATTTGCGCTGCGGACATTCATGCTCTGATTGGGAGGTTTTTAAAACGATCAAAGTAAAGTACTACTTTGAAACAGTGAAATGCGCATGAATTGCTTCCATCTCCCTCAAAATGAATTCAAACATCCCACAGCCGTTTATCGGTCTTTTATATTGTTATTGATGTTGTCAGTTTGTCACACATTTCTTTGCGAATGTTGTGCGAAAATTTTAAAAGTGGGCGATCTCGTTATAGACGTACGAAGAATATCTGGTCCCGATGGTGTTTTTCGCATGCAGTTTATATATATATATATATATATATATATATATATATGCACAACAACCTGGATGGAAGCCTTCTATTGCCTATATTTTTACAGTTATCTCTATGCAATTTTCTTCCGATGGTTTCAACTCACCAACCAAAGAAGCTTTCTACGAGAAATTTGCCGAACGTGTAGCATCACGAGCATTACGGAGGCACGTATATATTTGGGTATGATTGTTATATCTCTAGATAAATTATAAGTGTGGGGAATAATTTGACGGGGGGAAGTAGCTTAAAGTGAATAATTGCTTTCAAGTTTTATTCGTTAGACCAAACACGGACTTTTGTGATGCACAACTTTGAAGACTACAGACTGCGTTAAATAGGGCTTTAATTGTGAATTCTGTGTGGAAAGTTAGTTTTTGAGAATTTGAGCTCGAATATTCCGAGAGAACGGCAGCGAACACTTCTGATGTGAATACCACCTTATTTGACCACTGGGAAGCGTATTTCGTGCGAGTGCCGTGGGATAATTCTCAACTTCTCATAGGGCCATAACTAGTCCAGTCGTAGATGTAAATATATGGAAGTTAGCATGGGGGTGGATTGGAGGGTATATTACATTCGGCAATCCAAGGTTATCGAGTCGGACGTGGCGAGATGATTGGTGCACATATACACATGGCTGCCACAATGCGCCTTGCAAATGAAATTTCGCAAAAGCGCAGAAACGAGTGTGTTTTTTGAAGCATTAATGCTCAGATGGATATTTGGAGCAGATGAAATCGAGTGTTAGGGAAAAAAATGTACAGTCGCATGCACGGCCTGATGGTGCGTCTCCATACAAAATTTGTATGTGACGGTACAGCTTTCGGCTAAATACATCGTATTGTGGGCAATGGAGGGAGAATCCCGAATCGACGACATTCGTGGAACGACTAGGTACGGGAATGAAAAGTCGCTTCAAGAAATTGACATCTTGGCTTTGTGAACGTCGAGATGATTTTAATAATGTTTTGCTACATATATATATTTTTTCAAAACGAACATATTGAGTTTCTTTTTTAATTTTTAAAAAAAAGACTAGAAATCGAAGCTCCACCGGGATTTTCACTGTGTCATATCGAGGGTTTCATTTTGACATGTTTACCTTCGTTTGGATCTTGCAATCTCCCTTCCGGTTTTGCTGCTAACTTCAATCCGACGTTTTGTTGGTTAAATATCCCTTCGAAAATCCATACCAATATCACTGACGATTAAAATGAATGCAGCTTGCTCCCGCGGTTTCAAGGCTGCTTTTCGAGTTTTGATCCATTCGCTAATCGAACTGAGTCGTTTAGTGGAAAATATCTGCCTGAAAGTTTTTTTTTCCTGAAAATAAGTAGAATATAAGAGAACAATCATCGGAGCTTAAAATCTCTCAACGATTTGGGAAATGAGGTCAACTTATTAAAGTGAGCAATAATTATTAACCGCATTTGTCGACGTTTTATGGCGCAACTTCGTAGAGAACTTACGATAGTGTTTTACTGACGGCTATCTGGTTAAAGATGTACTGTGGATTAGGTTGCTCTAAGATCAGGAAACATGAAGGCTGCCTATGAAGACAAATTTTTGCTCTCGACATTTTCTCATTATTTCCGTGCCTGATTTGAAACATTCTTTTCGGACGACATAATTGTAGGTGGTTTCTTATTAGAAGTAGCTGAAGGATACCTCATTGAAAGCCGCATACAACTGAGGACTATTTCGAAGGCGTTTGACGATCGTTTTGGGAATGTACTGCTGCATGAAGTATCCATTATTCATCTTAACGCTTTCATCAGTTTGGGCGTTTTCTTGGATGAAACTCTGATCGGTTGTGTAGCGTGCCCAATGACTTTTAGGTATCTGTAGTAATGATAGTGTTTTGTTGTAAGTGGAGCTTTATATGGTAGCTGAAGATGAATATATAACCTCTACCCGGCCTGATGGGAAGGAACGCTTTGAGATTTTCGCTAAGTTTCGCTTTTCGGAATGAAAATACGAAAAGCTTACACTTGCTATAAAGGTCAGTAAAAACCTTTGTGTTCGTCGCACAGTTCTAAGGGATTTCCCAAAGGCACGGGGGTTCTGCAATATGCCGCCTTTGCAGAAATTTGAAACAAGTGCATAAAGGAGAATTCACTATGAACGGTCGTTTCATGTTATGGCAGCAACACGTCTATGGATTTGCTGAGAAACGAGGGATGAGATTTTTTTTTTTGAATTCATTTAAACGTCACAATCAAATGCTTTCCGGAAAAACCTAACTGCATACTCCCTCAACGTTCGTATGCAGTGTTCGATTCTCGTGACCACTTGCATCGAAACCATTCAGTTCAACGTCTTGAGGTGGCGTAAATATGCTTTACTGGGCGGTTTTCGTCAAACATTCGCAGCTATATTGTGCAATCTTTATATTAGACTGTCGAATTTTTCTTTTTCCAAGACCAAAACAAGTAGAAAAAGCACTTGGCCTGTAGGAAAATATGCCATGAACTTCTAGAAGGTTCCCGTCTGTAACAGTCAGACTACTGTTTAGCTGACAAAATCTTTGGATATGCCATGCTGTGCAACTTTCTAAGATGGCACCGCACACACAAACGTCCGTGATTGAACTACCTGTTAAGAGATCATAAGGTTCCCACCATACTTCTCTGGTGATCCACAAAGGAACCACTCAAATCAACTTTCTTTAAACCTACCAGATGTAAAAGTGATGAGCGTACTAATCAATATTATCGTTGGCGGAGGGATGTAAGGACAGTGCGAAGGGAAGGAGAAGAGGCTGTGGAAGGGAGGGAGGGGGAGGAGAAGAAAGGAAGGTAGACAGGCATTAAAGAAACCGCTTTTCTTCCGATTCAGCAGTTGACAGTCTGTTTTTTCCAGCAATTAATATGAACACAATTTCTTTTTACTGTGTCGCTTTTTTGAAATGTTCGAGCACAAAGTCAGAGATTCTTCTCTACGGGATACACTCTCTCAGTGTTTTTCATCCATTTTTTCGATTCGTCGAAAACTTCGCAAAGAAGAAATAAATCATTCAAAAAATAATTCTTCTATCATCGCAATTTCCGAATGAATTTTTGAACAGTGCCTATGCGTAGAAATAAATTTACAGCGTTACAAATGTCATGATATTGTGAAATTCGTTATAAAATCAACGACAGAAGCGTCATAAAATTGGTTGGATATGATGCTGCAACGCAAGCTTATTTGAGCTTAACGGTATACAAGTGAGTGAAAGATTTAAATTCTCTCGTGAAGGAGTATAATTCGTTACTCGTGCTCATCGTTTGTTTAGCCTCGGTGGCAAGCGGTTTGATCTCCCTCAATCCACTCGTCTTGCTAATTTCAGTACGGTGTTATTTTAGTGAATGGTGACGGTATTTTTAAGGGTGCTTATCGCTGAGGCACATTCAGCTGTGGAGGCTGGGGGTCGCTCCTCTTACTATGGTACAGTAATGCACGACAGTTTCAAGCTCGGTTACTAAATTACTGGCCACGAATACGCTAAGCTTGCGCGAGTTTTCCTTGGATCACACTGCTTTTGCAGCATAGTTCGTTGACGAATTGCTGTGTCAAATATGTGCCATGGAACGGATACGAGCCATTTTTTTCTAGTAGTAGGGTCGATTCGGCGGTGCTAACCTGTTGAATACGTTGCTCATAGTCGTAGTCGTAGCTCGAAAATTGTCGAAGTTGTGTTGAGGGCAATCCGGCTATCGTATTGGTTCTTTTGACTTGCTCTTCTGACATTACGCGAAACGGATTTCTTCCAGCGATGATATTCGCGATGAGGTTCGGCAAAATCTCCTTTTGAAATTTCTCCAGAACCGCGTTTCCTATCTGAAGAAAAGAATCGAAAATGAGAAAAATTTGTTTACCTGTATAGGCGAAAGAGATAGCGTTTCCTAAATGAAAAAGAAAACCAGAAAAATTTCTTACTTAAAAAAATAGTTGAGAAAGTGAGTAGAGTTGTGCGCAGATGCTGACGAAAAAACACAACTGAAGAAGTAAGTTTTTGTTGCTTTCAGAAGTCTAGAGTGAAGTGCACTGACTGGCCAGCCGACTGTCCTAGACGGCATTCGTCTCGGTGGTTAAAGAACCAAAAATATTCCAGAAAAATAAGTTGAACAGATCGCATAATCTATAGATTACTTGAGATTAAGCGTCGTTGTCTAAACAATCTCAACATACCCATTCGGTTTTCCTTTGTTTTTAAAGTTATTATCTGAGCGTATAAATCGGTTCTAAAATAAACCCAAACGATAGTCTAGTTATCGTAACTTTTATACTTTTTTTTTTAAAATATAACAGTTCCCATTACAAGTAGACTTTTTCCTCTTCTGTTTTTTCTTTACTGCCAAACATGCACAGAGGATCTGTCTATATCTGCTAAGAGGTGAGGAGAGTATAGGCGAGTAACAGACAACAGACAACAGACAAAATAGTCAGGATGAAAAAGAATCGATTGTGGATTTTTTAAAACTCGTCCATTTTCATACTTTTCATTTTTCTGCTCACCCGTTTATCTATATTATTAGATTTAGTGGATGTGTTCCTATTGATATAGTTGAGTGAACTAACGATGATCTGAGTTTTTATCGTTGCGGACTTTCTGCTTATCTCGCTAATGGTCCTATTTTTATGTCGTTTATATGTGAAGGGGGATAAAATTGAAAACGTTAACGTAATAGATTGATTGCTTTCTGTTCATTGACGATGGCTAATTATTTTCCCTAAAAACTTTGTTTTGCAATATGTTTTTAAAACTCGTCCATTTTCATACTTTTCATTTTTCTGCTCACCCGTTTATCTATATTATTAGATTTAGTGGATGTGTTCCTATTGATATAGTTGAGTGAACTAACGATGATCTGAGTTTTTATCGTTGCGGACTTTCTGCTTATCTCGCTAATGGTCCTATTTTTATGTCGTTTATATGTGAAGGGGGATAAAATTGAAAACGTTAACGTAATAGATTGATTGCTTTCTGTTCATTGACGATGGAACTTTGTTTTGCAATATGCATATTTCTGTGCGCTCTCCCAATTACCTTATCATATCACCTCAGTGAGATTTTTAAAATTTCACTCCTAACTTTTATCACTCCTTTATGCATGCGTATGCCGTTATGCTTGTTGACATGCTAATCGATCTACAGTGAACCACCAATAATATTAGCTTATATTGTTTAGATTATTTTTTTTCGTTTCGAAGTGAACCTAGAATATCATTGTTTTCGCCGGATTACTGCCAACATTGCGCTTTCTTTTTCGCTCATCTCTCTAGTTATTTGTTCGCATAATGGTGGTTTTTCCGAGTCGTGGTTTTGATTATCTACAACCGACAAAAAAGCGTATCGATACAGCTCTTGTAAAAAAAACTTTGTAACGGTTAAGCAAGCCCGCAGTGGAAAGCCGCTTCTTAAGTGAGAGAAGGCAAAAAAATAACACTTCATAGGGATCATAGTAATATTTAAGTGAGCGCAGGAAATACACATTTCACTAGATAGCGACGATCAGTCTGCAATTGTGCGCCTGCTTAGTTTTCACCAAAGATTTAAGTATTGCCGACCAGGTGGATAGGCTGATGAAATTAAGTGCGTACTGACGAACACATCCTATGTCATGCAGTTCAAGAAAACGAAACCAAAATTTAGACGAAATATTTTTATGTTAATATTTATCTTATGCTTGAATTGCGATACCTGAGTTATTGTTGTTTGAAATCGGCTAGGGACATTTATTAAATTTGCTATGTATGATTTCACTGTAGGGCATCAAGATATGCAGAAAAAGAAACCACCAGTTGTAAAATAGCGCGACCCGTGCGCGTCAGTCTGAAATCTGCTCCTTTTTTTTCTTGCTTTTCCTTATTTTTCTTACTTATGCATATCAGTCCTTTTTCTTACACGCTACTGTGCTTTGTCACTGTTGAAAGTCCAACCTTCGTTTATTGCTTTATAAAAAACATAGTCTTTGTTTGCACAGAGGTAAGCGGGTCAGTAGTAAAAGCTGGGCGTTTGTTAAAAACTGCGAATCATTGGGTAGTGCATGAGCAAAGAAGTTTAAAGATACCTTTGTCTGAAAACAATAAAGCTAACGCAATGCATAGCTGCTAGTGATGGTGCGCAGCTGGAGTTAGGGGAGAAAACATTAATTGACCGACCTGTTCGGCTGAGCTTGCTTCGTCGATGAGGCGTTTCGCGTTAAGAGCTTGTTCGATTCCCCTGATACTTGTTCCAATGGGAATTCCGTTTTCTTGAAGCATGTCTATCAGACGATTGCCAGTTTTAATTTGTGATTGAGCGGATGACTTTACTTGCTGCATTACTGCTTGTGTGGCCAATCGCTGTACTGGCATCAGTTTCAGTCTTTTGTACTAAAATTCTTCTCGTTCGTTATAGTGCCAGTACAAAAGAGATGAGAATCGGCTTCGTCCTTAGCAGATTTTTTACTCTTTTTTTGTTTTGTACTCAAAACATTTTATTACTACTCAAAGTGAAAGTTTCGTTCTCTTTTTCAAAGTTTTTGCAAAATCAGATCCATTTGATAGACTTTATTAGGTGAATTCGTTTATTGAAAGGCATGCCGCTTAAGACATAAAGAGAATAAATGAAGGAAATAAAATAGAGAATAGCATGCATGAGACGCTGTGTATCAGAAAATAGAACAGCTTAGATAAAGGCTGACAGAAATAGCACGAGATCCGGTAGGGTCTATCGGATGGACATTTTTGCAAAAGGGGAACTCGAATGGCACCAGAATGGCCATACAGAAGCAAAGCGGCACATTTCCGTTCTAATTCACTCCACTTTTTCGTCCGATTTTTGGTCGGAAATTCACAGTAGGAATTAGAATGTCGTAAATCGCTATCCTGCGAAGTAACGTAACCGTTTATTCAGCGAAACATTCCGAAAGCTGTAAACAAGTATTCCGCTGTTCATAAAGGTCACAGAGGTAAGCGGGTCAGTAGTAAAAGCTGGGCGTTTGTTAAAAACTGCGAATCATTGGGTAGTGCATGAGCAAAGAAGTTTAAAGATACCTTTGTCTGAAAACAATAAAGCTAACGCAATGCATAGCTGCTAGTGATGGTGCGCAGCTGGAGTTAGGGGAGAAAACATTAATTGACCGACCTGTTCGGCTGAGCTTGCTTCGTCGATGAGGCGTTTCGCGTTAAGAGCTTGTTCGATTCCCCTGATACTTGTTCCAATGGGAATTCCGTTTTCTTGAAGCATGTCTATCAGACGATTGCCAGTTTTAATTTGTGATTGAGCGGATGACTTTACTTGCTGCATTACTGCTTGTGTGGCCAATCGCTGTACTGGCATCAGTTTCAGTCTTTTGTACTAAAATTCTTCTCGTTCGTTATAGTGCCAGTACAAAAGAGATGAGAATCGGCTTCGTCCTTAGCAGATTTTTTACTCTTTTTTTGTTTTGTACTCAAAACATTTTATTACTACTCAAAGTGAAAGTTTCGTTCTCTTTTTCAAAGTTTTTGCAAAATCAGATCCATTTGATAGACTTTATTAGGTGAATTCGTTTATTGAAAGGCATGCCGCTTAAGACATAAAGAGAATAAATGAAGGAAATAAAATAGAGAATAGCATGCATGAGACGCTGTGTATCAGAAAATAGAACAGCTTAGATAAAGGCTGACAGAAATAGCACGAGATCCGGTAGGGTCTATCGGATGGACATTTTTGCAAAAGGGGAACTCGAATGGCACCAGAATGGCCATACAGAAGCAAAGCGGCACATTTCCGTTCTAATTCACTCCACTTTTTCGTCCGATTTTTGGTCGGAAATTCACAGTAGGAATTAGAATGTCGTAAATCGCTATCCTGCGAAGTAACGTAACCGTTTATTCAGCGAAACATTCCGAAAGCTGTAAACAAGTATTCCGCTGTTCATAAAGGTTTTTTTTTTGTTTTTTTTTTCTTTTAAATTGCACGCTCGCTTACTTTTTGATAGAAGAACAGAATCAAGTGTACTGTCGCGTCGAAGTTGGATACATTGTTAGAACAGATCTGCAGAAAGGTTCACGAGTCTAGTGGCACAGTCACTTAAGAGGGAGTGGCCTTGATGAAGTGACATTTTTTCCGAAGAAATCCAGATTCGATATGATTTCCTTGTTATTAAACGTGCGATGATGATTTGTGAAAAAATGAAGTACTTCATTAGCTGTATCGGTGAAACCAAGTACTATATGGAAATATGAGTGTTAAAGTTACCTGTGCAGGATGTAATCTTCGAAGCGTTCCAAGTTGTGTTTTCAAAACGCTTTTAGTCATTTCGATCTGACTACGCTTTATGAGCGCTTCCAGGAATCGGATGCCGACTTCTTCGAGGACGTCCCGACTTGGCAATACGATGGCAAGGCGTCGAATAGATGGTTCGTCTCGTAACTCAAGCTCGCCGTTCCACTGTTTCATCGTGAGACAAATGTGCACTGAATTTTTTCTTTATTTTTAACTTTGTTTTTGTCGTCCTTAAAGCTGTTGATCGATGAGCACGAAACGGATGTGGTGAACAATGATACGTAATTGATGATTAACGTTGCCGCTCATTTCCTTCCTAATTCCGAGCAAATCCAATTTTTCCGAGGAACTTTAGCAGCGCTGCATGGAAGTGGAGTTGGATATGTTTGGCATAGGCGCGAGCGCAGCCACTGTATAGTTTCTAGGCGTAAAGAGCAGTTTGTCTCAATAGCATTTTTAGAACAGGTTTAAGAATGTCAGTGGACTTTGAAAATACCTCGTAGAATGAGCTGCTAAGCATGACCATATCTACTGCGCGTCCATCTTGAGTTAAACGTTAAACGAGTTAAAGTTAAAGTTAAAGTTAAATGTCAGCGTTTTGTGCATCCACTTCGTTTTGTTGTTCACACTAAGCTACTCCTCGCTTTATGAACGGGTAAAATTGCGAAGCGAAAAGGGGTACGGCAATGCAAATGCTCGGAAGTCGTCTTACAATTTGTGTTTATTGCGAATCCTGGCGGCTAATGATGCGATTGTCAGGCTGCTATTCTTGTTTTCGAATTCTCAATTGTTGCCGGCCTGCATTTGGCGAAACTTCTTGTCAGTTATTGAAGTTTGTGATTACTTCTTGAGAAAAACAGTGATCGTTTAAAATATATGTACGAGGAAAGGACAGGGTGCCAGTGCTATTATTGCTGGGGTGTTCATATGGGTTATGCTCGCATCTTTTTCACATACTACTTTGGCATTGCGTTGTTTCAGCGGAAAACTCGCTCACAAAGGAAAAAAAAAATTGGCAGTTGAGGTCGGCGCTGTTTCGTGCTTTTTTTTTTGCTTCTAACCCTTCGTTCTCTTCTCTCTATTTTTGTCTGCTTTTTTTAAGGGATCTTGTTTCTGGAACCTTACTGTTAACGGAATGAAAGTATGGGTAGGCGATACTCTTCAGCACTTATCCGAATTAGCATTGAATAAAGTGATGAAAAACTTTATGTGAGTACATTAAATTGGGGGAGTGTTCACTCGACCAATGCTGAAAACTGACGTTCCCTAGTGGCACTATGGTGCTTTTTATTACGACTCAGTGAGTAAGACGTATGAAACAGTGTTTTAATGATCTGCTGGGGAATTTTAAAGTCAGAGGCTAAAAAGCTAAGCAAAATTCGAAACCAATTTTCACTTTTTATTGTCAGGCCTAACCTCGGGGCTATAAGTTCAACCAGTCGACCTGTATAGAATTTGCCATAAGAAGTTATGCCGGCATCGCTTACGACAGATTTCAAAAGTGGAGTTTTAAAAGAAAAAACATGTCAACTCACATGACAACAGTAAAAAATAAATTGCTGATTGATAAACTGCTGAGAAGTTCATTTGAAATGATGGGCGGAAGCGGAGTGGATGTGTTGGAGGTGAAGGTGTTGAACAATTGAAGAGTGGTGATGAGTATGCGTGTGACCGGGTTAATTTCTAAACGCTGCAATACTGATTATCGTTTGCCATGCAATTTCTCGTTCACCTTCGTCTTCGATAGATCACGAATACGCCCTTCTGAGCAGAAATATGCTGAAATTGCATATGCGTAATTCAATTTGCTCAGTGAGTCTTTCCGTCTTAATTATATTCCTTCTACTAGTTCCCAAATGGGATATATCATTTATCGTGAATACTGTCATGGGTGTTTGTATGAAGAGTTGTAGTCTCGATGTACATAGTTACCGAAATCGCTTAATGACCTAAAGATTCACTTGTTGAGAAAAAGACAGGCTGAAACTTCGAATGGTTTTTTTTGTCACATTGTCGACTGTGGGGGCTGATGATTGCATCAAATGGGTGCGGCTTTAAGCTAAAGGAACTGTTTCTTCTGGGGATGCAAAAAAACAAACCATCTTGAAGGTTTTTTTTTGTTGTGAAATAGATTTTTTTAAGTTTATCGTTCCAAGAGGTTTTTTTGTTCATCGTGGTGCAGTTATTTCCGGGAGTGCGTCAGAATCTGTCGACCTTTTAGGTTATCGGATATCTATGCTATAACGGGAGGCTGTCAAATACTGGAAGATCTTCAAACAAGGCAATCATGGTTGTGATGACTACAGTTTACCGCTGTGAATTTAGTTCCACGGAGAAAGGGAGAGGTGAAAGGGACATGAATTCTGGTTTGTTTCTCTACCCTTTGAAGGCGATAAGGAGCACGTCGAGTGCGCTTCCTTGCTAATCCGCTCATTCGATGAGACTGCACTGCATCGCAGCTGTTCTTTGGATTGACTTTCTCCTTCTAGAAAAGCGCAACTTCGCTGCTATTTTTACCGACTTACATAACGTAAAACTCCGATCTGTCGTTGCGAATAGCGGTTGCATTCAACTGAGGTCTCCGCACTTTTATAAAATTCATGCTGAACTCTTTTGAGAAAAGAGGCCAAGGAGTACGATCGAACGAGCTGCCCCGTTTGTAACAGTAAAGCGTTCAGATATAAATCTAAATGCATGTTCTTAAGTTAAGTATATCCCAGTGTTAATTTCCATTTCAAGTGAATATTAGTTTCCAAGCTTCCATTACAAAGTTGATCGTTACCATCCTCAAGGCACGAAGAAGCGATGCAATGTTGCATGGTGTTGTCGACCCGTCTCAACAGCCATGGCACAAAGTCATTCTCGAGCTCTGCAAACTATTTTCTATAGAAGTCGGTCTTCTACGACCACATTGATCACTATCTGTTTTCTCTGATCGATTCTGGTTTATTGGTGCGTTGGACAGAAATAAGAAATGGTCTGAATTTCTGATGATGAGCGCGTTCAAAACTAGATGGAACAGAGAAGCAGTTAAAGAGACTTCAAATACACGAAGAATGCGGGATAGAGGAAAATACTGAGCCAATGGTTGGGACTGTCTATCCCATGTTTGTTTGCACTTTACTTGTAAATAAGGCTAAGCTGCAACTGGCGTCTTGTCCAGCCCTTCTTCCCCTACCCAGAGAAACCTGAGAATCTAAGTCTCGATTTTGGTTCCTCTGGATTCACTAAAAAAGCATACAGTGACGAATCACAGATTTAACGTTTTCATCGCACTATTCATCTGCATCCTCGACGTAAGCACGGAAAAGGGGAAAGGCAGGACGGAGAGGAACGTTCACTTCACAATGCGGCTCATAGACTAATTTCTATCCCACTTGGTTTCACGCGGTGAAGGAATTTAGACAAATTAATAAATAATGTGCTCGACGAAACTGTATCAGTTAGAGAAATCTTGGAAGACTACCGTTCATGTCCCGGTTGGTGTTGCAAAAGTTTCATATTACAAAAAACGTGAAAGGAAGTCCAGTTAGCCCTTCCTTGTTATGAAAAGTGCTTATTGAACGTCCTTTCGTTTGTTACGGTAGTGCAAGGATTAAAAACAAGAATGTCCGAACACTCAAGCACATAGGCAGAAGCAGGAATTTGAGCAATATGCGAAACGAGGTCAGGTCGGAAAACAAGCGAAGCAAAATATATTGTTCGCTGAGGGACACTTAAACTACGCTGACTTGCATCAGTTGCAGCGTTTTGGCTTATTCCTGGTAAGGGTTACGAAATTTAAATCAAAAGTTAACCTGCAAGCACCAGCTTCTGCTTCAAACTCTTTTCGTGTAACTGTCGCGTGTCGGCTGCCACGTGTTTCACTTTAGCGGTCTCCTCCACAAGACCGCTGTCAACCACCTTCTCGATTGTGCCACCAATCAGTTGCTCGACAATCTTGACTGCGATTTGTGCGCTTTCTCGTTTCTCATACTCTCGAATGGTTTCTTCTTTCTCGCGAATTTTCTCGGCCTGTGAGGTTGTGAACATTTGTTCCGAATTAGCACGTTAGCACGTTACCGCTCGGGCCTTCAGTGCGGTGTCTCGATGTTACAGAGGCAATCGCACGCCGAGCACAGCCACCCATTTGGCTGTTTTAGCCTGTTGTTAACCACCCGCTGGCTGGGCTGTCAGTGGTATGGTGGGAAGCAGCCGGAAATCGAACCCGGGTCTCCCCGCACGCGAAGCGGGGGGCTCTACGACTGAGCGATTGCCCCCCTTGTTCCGAATTAATGAAATAAAAATTCCTTTCCTTATTGCTTTTCATGCTAACACCATCTTGTTCATATGAAACAGAGGAAGATAGTTGCGAAAGTTGGTTACTGATTTTCGTAGGAAAAGTTTCATTTATGTACTTTATTTGTAAAAGTCATCAAAGCGAGGATTGTAGAGAGGAGTACTAACATGCACATGTTTAGTCTGGCCGATTTCCTTGATGAGTTTTTGAGTGATTGCCCTTTCGTGATTGAGCTCGTCGATAAGTTTTGCGGTTTTGTTCGCCTCGTGTGCACAACGTTCCTCTTCAACTAATGAAGTGATGGCCGTGTCTAGAGTAGCTATGACCATCTCGTCTACGATCGGTTGCACGTGCTCGTCGAAACTCTGTGTTAGCATAACTTAGAGAGGAAACATCAAACACACTCAGTGCATTAAACAAAAATGATTTTGATCGGTCACCGAAATGAGTGATGAGAAAGAATTCAACAAAGGTTGCTTATGTTGAATGTGCAGATAATTGTTCGTCTTTCCTAATCAAGGATACGTTAGTGTCGTACAGTAGGGCTGCATTGCAGAATGTTGCGCACAAAAGAGAAACCTCCAAACAAATGCTGCAAACGAAATTAGCCTTATATTTTCTTTAGAGTATAGCGTCTTGCCGGTTCTGCCCGCTCACTTGATCGGAGTGTCCTTTTCGAAATGGGCAGGTAATTTCCAGCAATTACGTGCTCTAGCTGGTGCAGGATGCTGACAGTTGGCTGGCGTGCGCAGAGGCGAAACTGTCAAAAACCCCTGTGACAGGGGGGGGGGGGGGGGGGGGGGTGGGAATATGGGCCAGAAATGCGCTTCATGTTTTGAAATTCTGCCTTTTTTTACTACACCAACGTGAATGTTCTGAGCCGTCATGAACATAATACGTCCTTCTTTCCTTTCTGCCACATTCACGGAGGCTATCATTTTGGTATGGACTGTAATTCATGCCCAACACAAGAACCGTCCGACCGCCTTTCACCCATCAGCCACAGGCAATTTCGGACGTCGATGTGAAAGGGAGAGGGAAGGGTCAAGTGGAGATGCAGGACTGGGTCTTTCTGCAAATCAAATACTTCAAGTTTTAATGTTTTTCCAGAACCTTTTTTCATCGAGAATCACAGGAATCTTTCTTGGCATAACCTAGCAGGCTGGTAACGGAATAGAGGAAGGGCGGGATGAGGTGG
>JPKZ01004123.1:407431-430445 GCA_000803305.1 Toxocara canis | reverse complement strand
CATTTTCCTTCTAGCAGATTTTTCTTGCATTCTACAAAAGCTGAAATTTTGGAGTAATTGCTTAAGAATTGCTTAAGATTGTTTAAGATTCATTGCTTAAGTATTGCTTAAGAATACAAGAAAGTGGGTCCGCTCATTTCACGTTATTCTTGAAGTCGTTTCCGTACATGAAAATGGGAATTTTCGAAAACGCCTCATTGAGATAATTTGAGCATGCACGTTTCCGGCTCGTAAAACTGTGGTCGTGTAAATCTGTCACATTAAGTCGGCTTATAGGAAATTGGGTGCGAAATGGCAGCGATTGGAAGGGAATTTAGCGATCGACACAGAAGGTGAAGACTCAGTTATTAGTGAACCGTTCGTTGTACCTGTTGGAGCGTTTTTTGAGATGGACCTTTGGATGAGGTTAGCCAGCTGGTTTTCATATGTCATCTTTCAGATTCGTAGGTTTTTATTGGCATTACACAACAGATGGATATTTCCACTCCTCTCGCATTCCCTTCCCGCCCCCCTCTCAGAAAATACTTGCTAGTCATCACTTTCGAAACAAATTTTGCGGATCGCAAATATCATGGGTTAAAAAATAACAGTAAACAGTTCCAATTTCGGTCCAGAGCGTCACGAGGTTTCAAGCCAAATTTTGCAGGTACTGTTTCGGACAAAATAGGCTTGAACTACGAAAGCAGCTCACAAAAGGGCTTTCTGTGGTCCGCAGCTGCTGAACGGGCTGAAAGTTCCACATTCTTGGGTGGTTTTTTCTTGAGGACTTTCGAAGTTTCTACGTATTTTTTGTGCATATCGACCTATCAGCTGTGGGTCATTCGTCAAAAATCTCCGAAATTGTGCTTGTGGCTGTCCAGTAGGGAAAGAGTTGAGGATTTCTCGCGTGTGATTGAAATGCGATGTCTTCATGACTAACAGCGTTGTCTATATGAAACAGGCGAAATTGTTTGTTAGATAAGAAATACAGTGGGTGGCTAAACATGAATGGAAATCTACGAAAAGGAAAATAAATGGGAGCGGGTTGCCATAAGGACAACGGTTTGGGTGTAAGCAAGGTAAATCATATAGGAGAATTACGTCTGCATTTAAATGTCAGTGATAGATGTTGTAAAGTTGCAAATCAGAATTACCCTAAATCTAGTCGCCTAACTTACTCTTGATGTAATAGTTTTTACTCTTGACCACTTTCACTCCTAACTTATTCTTGATGTAATAGTTTCTCGTTTACTGTGGTTCTTTTGTATGTGCTTTTTTTTCATATCCGTTTAGGATCCACGCACCATCCTTGCTGTATTGACGGGAAGCCTTTTTGGAGTCCTACCGTTATACTTTTTATCTCAGATAACACAGTCGAAACCAAAAAAAAAACGAACTTGTAAAAAGCGTAATTTGCTGTGATCAGTTTAGCACATGCAATGAAGGAAAAGGTATTCGCCAGGAAAGCTTTGTATGCTTTCCAGCCTCTTCAATACTCGTTGCTATGCTCGGTGAAGTAGTTCTAACTTTAGTACAACAAAACTAGTGCGAAACTGAAATTTCAATTTTCGCGATTATGGCTTTGGCCGGCTGAACGTTAGTACCTTCACTGTTAACGCAAAATAGGTGTCGTCGCTAGCGTGTTCAGACTGCCACCGCTCCATGCACATACGCGGGCGGTCGCAAATATCGAGTTAAGGCAAGGTGAATGAATGGATGCCTGTTTGGTATGAAGGAGAGGGGGAGAAGTTACATGATTACTTCTCCTCTTCCCCGCTTACTTCGCTTTGGGAGCGCACGCTTATGAAGTTGGACATTTATCCTCACACTGCAGTAGTAATCGTGAACATTAAATGAAGGCAAGTTATTTTTTTTTAAGTGAAGCGTCCAGACTAAGCGTGCTTGAGCAGGCACATTCGAATGAAAGTGTTGTTTGGACACGCAGAGGTCTGTCGGATGGCAATGGATGGCATCGGTTGCGAATTCCCGTTAGAGCGTTCGGTTATCCCATACGCTTACATCTCAAAGCGACCGTCCCGCATAACAACTTCATCACCATTTCCAATACTAAACTCGTCAATGACGGTGGCAACGAAATCGGATGTGGTGACTTATGATCATATTACTTTTTCGCTTCCGATTTTGACTAGTCAGGATCAAATTTTGTTTGCATGTGACATAAAACGGCCATGGGTTCAGTTGAACGAGCATGGTTTTTAAGTGAGCTTTACAGGTTTTTATCCATCATAGTAGAGCAGAAGGAATGCTGTTCACCTATCAGTTATAGGCTACACTTGTTATGATCAATGTTGCTCAGAGAGTTTTAAAATATTCCTACCGATTTCGAAGCCATTCAAAATTATCGTGCTGACGATAACGCTTCATTTTTCTAGGTGATTATCTCAGTGACAGGCGGATCAGTAATATTTTTTTGAGCATATTACTTGTTCGCCCTTGACATTTCCTTGGTCTCTCTTTTCGTTTTACAGGAATATTTCCTCGTTTCCGTATTGGTTGTCGTTTTTTTCTTTTCTTTTGATTGACGAGAGCTGTCTTCCTTAGAAATTTTGCAATGTAATCATTTACTCTGAACCTGATGTTTTCATTGGTTGTCGAGACAAAAAGATTTCACTTGGTATCTTTATTTCGTTTACTTATTTATCTAGCGAGTTAGAAATCAGCTATCGGTGAATTTGCTACCCGCACGATAGGCTCAACAAATTTTTTTTTTCAGTGTACGTTGAGGGCAGGCATACCTATCACATTTCATTTGTTCTTTGGCACCCTCCTGTAGACAACTGTGCAACGACACAGCATCGGCTACTGGTTGCTGCTTCTCTTTTCCTTATACGTTTTATATTTAAACATATCTCCAAAGTGAGAACGCCGAACGCTGCTAAGCCGCTATTTATATCAAGCTGACTCGTTTTGCTCGCAGTCCTATTTTAGTGGGCGCAGTTTAGGCGTAATCAACACCGCTTATGCAATGGGTAATCTCCATCTCGTTGAAGTGGGTGCTACCTTGAAGCGTATACTAGGCGGGAGCGCGCAGTCGAAGCGAGTGATTGCGAAACCTATCAGAGCGATGTGAAGATGTTGTCCAGTGGTCGATACGAAAAGATAGTGCTATAGTTGTATTGTTGATGGTTTCTGGTTTTCTATTCGATTAGATTTCAGGTACAGATTTGATTCCGATCATGCCACAACGTATTGAGCCGCAAAGATTGACTGCCTACCAGCGGATAGCAAATGAAACGGTATACGCACGCATATTTTCTTGTCTCTTTATTATGTCTTTACACTTTCGCCAGATGTTTGCATCCATTTCGTCTTGCAGTAGTCTCTCAGTTATATTTTAATACAGAAGTTTTCCAGCGCTATTTTGACACTTCTTTGCTTTACTGGTAAGACGTTTTTCAATATTTTATTCAACTGGTTGTTTCCTTGATGATGGCATCCGTCGCGATATTTATGCACATTTGCCCGTTTCATTATGAGAGGTGGGGGAACGCTAATACATTGTGCAGCGATCGACGAGTATTCTAGCGAGAGGTTTACCAGAACGAAGTATGCAAATTGTTGAGGGGTGGGTATAAGAGAAAAATGAAACGTAAAGAGAGCGGTTTGAATACTTTCTCGTTATTATCCTTTTTTAACCCAGAATGGAGTTCATCATATTCGCGCATCTGTAATTTATGCTTTCAGTTATTGAATTTTGTTTTCATTTTTTCAATTCTATTATTATCCCACGCTTCCCCAATGGCTCGCGAATCTAGAGCTTATTTGGTTAGTTTTCGACTTCATTATTTAGTAATACATACCGCTTTGCTATTCATCCTTCTTAACTTCCCTTAATATGACATTTCTTTCAGTGATTGTCATATTCCATTTTACGAAATGCCTCAGTAGAGCTCGTACGGAGCAAAATCAAAATCAAAATTTAGTAATTTAATCATTGCTTCTAGAGTGTGCGTTTGCTGATTGGTTCATTTTTCAATTGAAACACCATCGATTTTTTGGGTATTCATGAATTTTTTTTTTTTGCGAAGTAAGACTAAACGTGCAGAGGTTAACGCTTGTAATAAGCATGCAGTAACGAAATAAAACTTTCAGGAATCATTCAATTTCTTAAGCGGTACAAAGCGAACAGCATTCACGAAAGCACATCGAACGAATTCTTTTTTAACTTCACATATTCGTCCGCAAACTGCACATAGAACCCATCAACCTTCAAGCATTGTTAACAGCCGTGATTCGAGCCTCATTCAGTCCCTGTCAATGCCTCCTCCTGTCACGGATCTCGATATTACTCCTTCAATGTATTCTGTGAGGAACTCTTCTGAGAAATCAGTATTGGCCTCACGTGCATCTGCTAGTGGCTTGCTACAGTCATCACGTGAAACTAGTTCTAATTCCGTTTCTGCGCACGATTCAACGAGCGGACTATTTCCGGCTCCCGTTTTAGAGGATGGGATTGGTTCTCCTAATCATTCTGAGTACGCTAAGCTGGGTGTTCCTGAAAGCACTCTTGCCGCTGATGCTAACGTTGGCGAGGACGAAATCGGCAGATTTCACACTAGTATCCTTGAATCTAGGGCTACTACGGGCGATAGAAAAATCGTGGGCGATGAAGTCATGAGACAAAGCGATAGCACAAGTTTTAACGCGATTGGAAGACCGCTTATTTCAAATGCCAGGCAAGGTGGTTTAAATGTGAGACCAATAGATGGTATGGCACGTGCTGGTGGCAGGAAAGCGCTTGCAAACAGTGGTGCACCGGTTGTTTTAAGTCGTATGGGAATAACGCCGCCTTTGTTGGAGCACTCGAAAAGCACAAACGTCATGGAAGGACGCTTTTTGCCAGGCGATTTTGGAACAAGTCGTGGCTGGGGTGATAGCAAACTATCTGACGTTTCGAAACTATTATCAAGAATTGGTGGTCAGCCTATATTGGAAGGACAGTTGCGCAATCTCGCAAGGCAATTTGGATTCGACCACATCACGGGGGAACAGGTAACAAATCAAAAGTAAAGTTAAAAGCGCTTTTTTTTGAATTTTTTTAAAAAGATGTTTAGCTTCCTCCCACTAGTCTTTCACTTTGATTTTTTTAAGCAGCACTTATTACAAATGTCGTTACAGGGTTATAATATCGTCGTTCGTTGAATCGAAAACTTCCTCTGTTGAAAAGAACTTCCCTCTTATTTTATCAGAGCTCTCTGGAAATGAGAGCCTCGTTCCCACCTCTTATTTGTCGGAGGTGCAAGGGAAAAGCGTCCTCATGAATATATGCATCTTTCAAGAGTCCTATGAGCCCACTTAAGAGGTAGGTGCTCTAGAGAATGATATGCGTCCTAACATTTCCAAGTAATGAACAGTACTTTTCGAATGAATGATTTATTCATATTTTAAGCAGACCGACCGGTCACTGAACCACTGAACTGCTCAGTTCGGTGCTTTTAACTTTTCAGCCACTGATACTAGAGTTACTAAATTTGATGGTAACTCTAGTATCAGTGGCTGAAAACGACGCAGCCGAAAAAAAAAATTGGCTTTATTCGTCCGTTTTCTATTATTTCCATTATATTCTGGGTCATCAATGAAGGACGTCGAACCTCTGACACCATTTCGCTCCCCTCCCAACCTCTGACTCCATCCCGCTCCCTCCTCAAAACCTTTGACTCCATTCCTCACCCCCCTCCTCCTCCCCATTCTCTGACTCCATTCCCCTCCCACCTCACGACCTCTTCTATAGGCCAATGCAGTTTGATAAACAGAACTAATAATTAGCGACCAGGTAATATAACCAACAGGCGGAAAATTAAGTGAATTAACAGATTTTTCGAGACGATACGCTCGTAGCTCTTTTGATGAGCTTCTGCTCACTTTACCTTGAAAATTTTCAACTCGCTTCGCTTGCATAACATTAAAAGTTTTCTGTGCATTCAGTTGCACTACTCTCGAAATCTCTGACTCGTTCCGTTCGAAGATTTTTGCTTATTTACTAACTCACACATTTAGCGCATTAAGCTTTTATCAACGTGCTAGCCTTGGACATTTGCAAAGCTGCGTCAATGTCGTTGAGGTGCACGGTAGACTTCGATTGTTTTGTTGCAGGGATTGGAACTGATAAGGAGGCTGATAATGTTAAAAACACACGGCGTCGAGAGTAGCAGCAAAACTCCCTTTGCAGAATCAAGTTCGCTTGAAGGATTGCAGCCGATACAGCCGGTCAATGCACCGCACCATGTTTGTTAATTACTTTATTCAAGCTCTTATGATCCAAAATCATGCGCGTATCACAGTTTTCGCGGTGTTTATATGTACTTCGGTAAGATTGAAAAATGTTGCATCGAAACCACAAAATCTTAATATTTTAAAGGGAAGGTAACCAGTTTTTTATTAGGAATGGATAGTCCGCTTACTGAGTTTGCTTAAACCACTAGCTTAATTAATTGTTTAAACGTAAAAGCGCACGACGCTTTGTCGTTCGGGTGGTAGCAACGAGTTAACTTTAGTTAACATTTGTCTATCATCGTTTGGCCGATTGGATGCAAAAATAATTGTTCCTGTTTTGTAACTGCTAAAAAATATGCAACTTAAGTCATCTCAAATTTCCGTTTCCTTTCAGAATTTGCCTTTTCTTCATCACGAAGCCCCTCCTCAGTCACGGTAGCCTTTGGAAGAAAATTTCGTTTCGTTTCGAAATGATGAGGATTCTTATGGTGATATTCGTTAAAAATGAGATATTTAAGTTGTACGCAAACAAAAGTGCAAAAATTCTATATCCTTTCCGTTTTCATCACTTTACGCAGTCTGCAAAAAGCAGGCGTTACGCAGAACTCGATCAGTGTATACATATGCTTATGTGAACTTTTGCTTGTGGTCAACTGCTAAAAAATATGCAACTTAACTCAACTCAAATTTCCGTTTCCTTTCAGAATTTGCCTTTTCTTCATCACGAAGCCCCTCCTCAGTCACGGTAGCCTTTGGAAGAAAATTTCGTTTCGTTTCGAAATGATGAGGATTCTTATGGTGATATTCGTTAAAAATTAGATATTTAAGTTGTACGCAAACAAAAGTGCAAAAACGTATGGTTTCTATATCCTTTCCGTTTTCATCACTTTACGCAGTCTGCAAAAAGCAGGCGTTACGCAGAACTCGATCAGTGTATACATATGCTTATGTGAACTTTTGCTTGTGGTCATTTTCCGAAACTTCCAGTCTGTTATCCGCAGGAATTGCAGCAACAGAATTTCCTAGGCATAGCCTCCTACTAAATTAGACCTATACTGCAAAATTCACACGGCTTATCAGCTTTATAGGTTTCTAGACTCCTGAACTTTATGTTTCCTGGTATATCTCCACACGACCTGTCACTTTATAGGTTTCTAGACTCCCGAACTTTATGTATCCCTGTATAGTCGAGATCGAAATAAATGTTTTTGCGTTGTTTTTGAAATATTCATGCATTTATTGGGCAAATGTTTCTACGAAAGCGTTCGTTATGAACGAATGTCTGGTTCTTCCTATCACTTCTTTCAATAGTTGGGTGTAATTGACTTGCCATATGGGCGCAAGTAGTCTTCAGTGTTGCAGGGTTTCCATATCAAAGAGAGTTTAAAAGAAGCCGCAGAATATTTTAAAGTTTTAAAATAGAAGCGAAACAACGACGGGTTTTTGAGTCATCAAGCTGGGAATGTTTTTTACATATATAACCGAGTACACGTGGGCATCTACAATGAACCATTTTAAGGTTTCGTTGTCAAGGAGCGAGCTGAAGGCGCTGTCATCTCTTCTGCCCGGAGGGTTGTTGCCGCAGAGAATTGCCGATGGGTTACCCGAGAATATCAACGGAGAGTTGCTAAAGAAATTCGCCACAATTTTATCGCCACCAAGCACTCACACTGATGCGCAACGACCGCTTGCCAAACAGAACCTCGACTTCATAGTACAAAATGCCAATTCGGGATGAATTCGACCAAATTTTCTCATCATAACTGCTGGCATTATGGGGAAAGGAAGTTTGTGGCTTCTTCGAAATTTGTTTTTTTTTTAAACTTGGTGGACAATGGCTTTTTTCATGCTTAGTGTTTTTAGTTTCTTGCGAAGATTTCTGTTCTGAAATTGAATAGAAAAATCAGACATTATGCATTTCTAGGCAAGGGTCGAATTTTTCTGTAGAAATCCACAAAAGATTGATGCTGCTTAAAATAAAAGAACACTGGTAAAGAACGACATAGGTGAATTCAAATATGGCTTTATGAGCAATGAACTTTATGACCCAGGAAAGATGGTTTCTTTTTGATTTTAAGGAAAAAGTCGGTCTCGAAGTAACCACTTTCTCGCTGACACACCCATGAAGTGCCGCTGTTTCATTACAGATCTCTTTCACTGTCATAATTATGCGCATATTTGCCGTTAATCTATAACCTTCCTTATGCCTGAATAATTCTGTTTTTAATTTAGACTTCGACTTGTGCAGAGTACATTGCTGCCTATACATGCATTTTGTTCTACCTTTCGTGGTGTTCACATAATTCCTTTCATTTCCTGTTGCCTGCCATTAGATTTTTTGTTATCAGCTAATGACCATTTGACCGACCTTCCTTACATCACAGTCGTATCTTTAACATCCCGCCCAAAGTCTTCTTGTTGCAGATATATTCTTACAAATTGCATCCAACATGCCCTGCGCCTTCCAAATTTCTTCCACTGTGGCTTTGCCTGGCCCAACATCATTGTCTTCATCAGTCGATCATCGCTTTTTCTCGCCATATGGTCGAGCGACCAATTCCAGACATTTATCGGTGGCCTGCCATTTACGGTGATCTGCCGATACGTCGAGATTGTGCGAGGCACTTCCTTGAAAGCGGATCCCACTGGAAATTCGTCGTCCTATCTCCATGTGTAGCCAAGTATTCGATGCGCAAAATTTCTTAACCCTAGTATCTAGTCTGTCATTTGCTTTTTCGTTAGGGACGCACACGTCGTTCCGGGAAAGTATCGATGTAGACCTCCATTTTCATTTCGTTGCGAACTTCTGTATCTCGGCTGCAGGCAGGTTGAACGCTTTAGCTCTCTTCTCGATCCTCAGCTTTACATGTTCCAGGCAGCTGTCATTAGCTGGTTATTACAAACTTCGAGTCAACAGTTGCCAAATTCTTTTCTGCGACCACATTCACGAATAATTGCATCTTATTTTTTGATGGCCCAAAGACGCTTGAAATTTTCGCAATATACGATTACGTATTATACAGTGAACGACTTCAGTCAACCATTTTATAGCAGTAGCGTGCACAGCCTTCTGGAGTTCTTCTTGGCCGTGGACAGTTCATTGTCTGCGTACTCAGGTCACTGATGATTCGTTCGTTCTTCTAGAGAGGCGACCACATTGCCGCTTAATGTTCATCGCCTCATCGATGACACAGTTAACTAGAAACTTCCACATTCGAGAACGATGGAGATCCCAGATTGTTTCGAATTGATGCAAGAGATCGTTTGTTCATCTGTGCAGCTTTTTCAAGCTCTCGTTCCGTTCGCAGGTCTTTTAATCACGCACGGCATACGGAGCCGAACGCGCATAAAGACGGGAAGCGATGTGCATGTCAATTAACAGTATCGATTTCCTAACCGAATCATCTGTTTAATTGGAACGATATGGCAACAGATAGCCGAGAACCCTGTCCATGACCGAGTCTTTATTATGTTGCGTTACGATTGATGCATTTCGCTAATTCTTGAGGAATGTCCTCGGTGATGCAGGCTTCTTTTAGAACCTTCAGTTTCTGAGCAAGCGATGGTGATTCGTGGTTCTCGAAATCCGATCATATATTGTCGTCACCTCTTTTATTACAGTTCTACAGTTCTTTTTTTAAAGCGAATGTGATGATACCTGGTGTTGATGGATCTGCTTAATACTCCTACAGAGGACTGCATTCACCTTTCTAACCTACTCGGCGATCCGTAGTTCCATGCTATCTTTGAGTGTCTGGTAAGCAAGTGGTAAAAAATAGGTAAGCTTAGCCTTTCCACTGTAAGGATACGGTAGTGCATGCATGCTTTTTATCCTGTAGGCCGTCATTGCCTCACCCACTTCACTCAGTCTGAGATGTTCATATGGGGGGTATCTAGGGTTTTGATTGTGGCTGAGGGTATCCATAGTTTTGATTGTGGCTTCTTATCACATTCCGAAATTCTAAGTTGTAATTTTAATTCGCCAGTCGGGTGCACAAAATATCCTCTTTAAAGAATTGAAATTCTCTCCACAGTCGTCCGACTACTTGCGGAGGCTGTGGACGGTCCTGTAGCAACAAGTGAGTGGGGGGCGAGGGAGTTTGTGGGAAGAAGGGAGCGATTCTGCATACATTTTCGAGCACTTTGTCGCTAGCAAAAGCGATGGGGATTATACGTTTCAGCTATAATGTTCCCAGAGTTTTCTTATAAACATTCAAAATCATCTGTTTTTTATCTATCGTTGTTATTGTCGTTATGTTATCGCTGAGTGATAAATTTTTAATTGCAATACATCCCTTATGCTTCGATTGCGTTCAGTTATCAGCCGTGCAAAAGTTGCGCTTTCCGTCATTGCCGAATGCATAAAATTTGCTCGAAACGATTTCTTTTATTTATTTGATGTCTCCGATTGTAATTTTGTGCTGAAATATTGAACTTTTATTTTCTAATGAATTGCTTTGTGCTTATCGGATTAAAAACTTTGAAAAAGTTTTTGAATATGGTTTACTGAATAATTTTTAAGAGCTTTATTGAGTCTCTCAATGTAAAACACAATAGAGATTTTTGCGAGCTTGCTTTCAGTTCCTGCATATGGATTGTTCATTCAGGAAGATGAGAGATTATATTGTAGTGTAATGGAGAGCTGAGACACAGATTTGAGTTTTTTTTTTTTTAAACTTGAGTACAGCAATATGTGCGTACTGCAACTGCAATAGGAAGTATTTAAAAAAAAGAAAAGAACGGAATATAGAAAAATGATCTGTCGAATTTTGCGAGCTTGCTTTCAGTTCCTGCATATGAATTGTTCATTCAGGAAGATGAGAGATTATATTGTAGTGTAGTGGAGAGCTGAGACACAGATTTGAGTTTTTTTTTTTAAAATTTGAGTACAGCAATATGTGCGTACTGCAACTGCAATAGGAAGTATTTAAAAAAAAAAAGAAGACAACGGAATATAGAAAAATGATCTGTCGAAGGGAATAAGCTCTTAAGAATTTTTCTGGCAAAGCGAAAAGGGTAGCTTATAAAATTTAGGAAAAAGTTCGCTTCGAAAAGGAACAAATCAAAATAAGAAAACAGAAGAAAAGTCAAAAACGGACGCAGTATGCAATGAATTACGCAGAACACAATGCTGCTATATTCGTTTATATAATCGTCGTATACAGTAATTCAAATTTTCTTCCAGACGAAACTGTTGGTCCCATCCAGCAGTCACTGATGAATGCGAACAAAACGATGGAGCATCTCTTCTAGTAGCAATTGCTACATATGGGACGAGTAACTGGGTTCACATATATGCATGATAGGTTGACAGTAATTTCGTCATAAATATCTCTGCTTATTGCAACTGGGAACTATTAAGTCTATTCGTAAAGCAATAGTATGTAAGTTCATTAGGAGTTTTGGTTTTAATAGTTGCCATTAATCTGTTTGTTATGGTTACTGAATCGGTGGATGCGACAGTGAGAAGTCAATACATTAAGATCTGTGTCGATATAGTTTGTCTTACGTACTGTAACAGAACTCTTCTAAATTCTGCATTATTGCTATAAGATTGAAGAACTTGAGGACAAAAAGTATGAAAACAAATTGTGCAACAACGTTTTTTTAGTGACAGTGAGTGTATGGGACATTTTAGCGTCCGGAGCTCGAATTAAGGAGTAACAAAGTCTTAGCGCCAGTCGATGGCCACCGTTCACCATACTGCTCGGTTCGGGCAACCGCCGCATAGACTTGTGTCACACGTTTTGATCGTGAATTTATAATGTAAACTTAGCAGCCCTAGTTAACGTAAGTGATGGAGAGATAGTAGATTATATTATAAGAACTTTTAGTGCACAAGGCGGGCCCTGTCTGTTAGGTGCCTCATGATTTTTACAGTTTTCCTTACGGTACTTTTCACTTATTGCATAAATCTTAAGGTAGCTATCAAACTTTTCACTCAGTGCTTCCATCGTACCAAAAAGTATAGTACTTTTCGTACTGTACTTGCACTTATACCAAGTGTGGTACCAAATTTAAAGTTGCAAGTACGGAGTGAGTACAGTACAATGTGATCTTTTGAGGAGTGGCACAGGTACAGTATCGTACCGATTTTCTGGAAGAAAGTACAGGTGCACCGTACCATTTTTTGACTGTACTTGTACTTAAAATGTACTTCACTCCCGGGAGATGCAGATTAGCGTTACCGCGCTCCCACGGTTTTAATTTTCACCGTTGGTCCCCGATGCGTCTCGACAATTGACTGATGGGGACGAATTATTCATTACAGAAATTGAGATCGAACTTTTCTGTTTTAGATATTCAACAGTCAATAGGGGTAAAGGATAATCCCCATTCGCAAGTTTTTTTTAGTTCTTAGTTTATGTATAGAGAGATCGTCTAGTGCCTTATATTAGGTTCGCGGTGTCCGTTTGTTTTGCCATCTCTTTGATTTGTAGGCCATATTTGTCTATGCTAGATTATTTTACATAGCATTCTTTTTGATACGAGGAAATGTGTTCTGCTTCAAAAGACGGCATTTATTGGGCACCGTCTGCGATACCGCATCTGTTACAGTTGCGGATGTATGGAAACAAATTAAAGTTCGGCAAATGCAATTCACGTCCACGTATTATCTCATGTGCATACTTTCCTCTTTTCAATTTCGTTCTGCCGCTGACTTCACATACACGCGAAAATGGGTGAGCCTGAACCTGCAGTGCGACAAGGCAAATCTCGTAGCCTGTCTCACCCTCTGTGGCAGTTTTTTCAGGGGGGCCATAAGTGTCCGAAGTGTGGTGGACGCGAACTAGTAGGCCTGAACACGACGAATGCTACGAAGCACTTGAAAGCGCGACATGAAGCTGAATATGCAAAGCTGGTGAAAGACTCAGCCATCGCAAACAGCCGGCAAAGCAGAATGCCCCATTGACAACGCTGGAAGAGTCGTGGCGGATGTCGATAAGGAAGCGTGGGATAGCGCCGAAAAAAACGGTGCATAGCGGCCCTCCAAAAGCTGGTAGCCTTACCAAATGTCTCTCTAAGCTTGTTTCTCACCCACGAGTTTCGCGAGTATACAGTGGTGCTGAATCCGCGGTCGCCCTGCCCACTTCCCGAGAATGCCTTTGCTCGCTTTTGGACGAGCCATTACATGTGATCAAGGAGCAGATTGTGCGGGAAGTGGAAGGATCTGTTGGAGCATTGGTCACTGTCGACATTTGGAGCGGAAAGTGTATCAAGGATTCGTTCATTACTGCAACGATCCATTACGTAGGAGACAGATGTCTCAAAAATGCGTTTTTGGGTTTGAAGAGACTGAACGGACATCATGATGCGCAGACGATTAAAAGAGGCTACCTTAAAATCCTGAACAGCGTGGGCTTTTACGAATTCTCAATATACAGAGTGGCAAACGACTCAGACGCAAACGTAGGGTGCGCTTTCAAAAGCGAGTACGGGGTGCTGCACGGTGAAACAGGAAAATACTTACGCATGTATTGTGGCTTTCGTGTATAGTTATTCTTTTGGATGAGTGGTTGCATGCTTTCTGTATTGCAAATAAAGATGTTTATACTAGATGTACACGAAATTTTCCAGTCCTTATTGTCAGGGTTTTTTCTTCTGCTTTTAGCTTTAGCTTTCCGAGGAAAGACATAAGAATTTCTATGTCTACATTAATGAAGACTCCACTTACATACATGGACCATACAATGACACATCTCTCTGTCCTTTCAAGGGAGGAATGTGATTCGCGTAAACATTTGCTTGGGCTTCTGATATATGTATGTGCTGCTGCAAAAAAAGTGTTCATTGTTTTTTTCTGAGCCCTATGTTTCAATCTCTCCTTGTTTTGCGGCTCGTTCCCCAACTGTTGCAGTTTGCGCGGGTTCGATGTTTTGCAAGTGTCCGGTGTCCGGTGTGCCCCTGCCAACGCATACGATAGTTTAGAGCCCAGAATAAAGCCGTGACTGAACTCGCAAGTGGACCGTAGTTCAGGAGGTCGGAGCGCGGTCGCCTTTTACCCAGATCGGAGTGCTGCATCGCTGCTGTGATTTCGGTAACTTCCTGGAATCGCCTGTATCAGATGATCGAGTTCTAACGTGCGATTTCGAAAATTTTCGGTAAGCAAGTTAAGATCATCGAAGTGGACCTTCTTAACGATAAACTGCACATGTGTTGCCTTATCTACGTGAACTCAGTTCTGGTGTGGCTGTAGGACGACGACAGGTACAGGTTACAAGATGGATGGTTGAGAGAGAAAGCAATGGGAACATCTCTATAATGAGTCGTTTTCATGTGATGAAACCAGCAAGTCACATTAGATGAGAGGAACAAAGGAAAAAAATGGAAACCGAACGATCGTAAAGGTCGGCATACGATCATCAGAACCGGTCGCCTTTCGCTTATTAGGTCGTCCAGAATGGAATGCTATTCTGCTCATTCGGAAACTGTTATAATACGCATAGATTATAAGATCACTGCAGATTAGGCGGACCGTTAATGACAGCTGAACCTCCCAAATAGTGTATGTTTACATTCGTGGGTCACACACGAAAAGGAGTGGAAGAGAAACGAGACGACAATAGGAGAGCATTGAAAAAGAGGAGAATATTTCGATCTAATGCTAACTGAACGTGTTGCTCGTGCGGAATTAACTAGAATTACGACTGCAAACTGCTTATTTCGTGCTTCGTTGCAGTCTGGTTTCTTTGATCGGGTTCGGTTGCCGAGGCTGTTTAGTCTTGGGCCGTGCTTGGGTTTTCATTTATCGAATATCCGGTTGTATTGCTATATCCTGTAGGAGTCAGTCTTGCTTTTGGCACTGGCGAATTTGCTTTCACCGCTTGGCGGAAATGGGTCAAGAGCGTGGGTGCCACGAAGGGTCGTCGATCCATTTGGCATAGGTTTTTAGAACGGTACATCCAGTTTCTTCGAAACGCCGGTTTTGGTGGATTGCAAATCTCTCACCCCGCTTGCTTTTTGACTAAGTCGATTTATTTTCACTTAAAAGAACTCAAGTTTCACTGATGATAGCGCCAAAGGGGGTCTTTGTAAGCCAGAAGATGAGGCGGGAAACGGTGAATTCTTGGGATGGGCGTCGTAGTTACGTTAAGATCGATCTCCATCGCTGGGTTTAGCATGCAATTTTGAGTTGTGTGCGGTCTTGATTTCACTGTAATGTTTCGTTTTGCCCCCTAGGACCCTCCTAGAAGCAATTCGGTTCCTCTTCATGTTTGCTGTGAGGAAGTCAGTGTGTTAACAACGCTAGTGCGCAGTTGTTTTTATGGCGGTTTTATGCATTGAATGCATTTCGCTGTTTTTAAGCATTTTTGCTTTGAATGGTCGCAAAGCGCTTGCTGTCGAATGATAAAGTATGAGCATAATATACATTACATTGTCTTCTCATCGAGCACTGCTGCAGTCGAATTTTCATAACGCCGCTAAGGCAAAGTTCGTTCTAGCTGAAATATTTCTTTTCATAGCTGTTGTTTTTTCTGTAGCTGAATTTAATTTCGGCTGATTTTTTAAATAGATAAATTATCCCTCTTCGTAATTAGTTTTGATTTGATCTGAAATATTTTTTGTGCTTAAATATTTTTTTACAGCGAAATCTAATGTATGGAATGCGCCATTTCCTACTGTTTAAACTTCCGCCTAAATATATTCGGCCACAAAAGCATATTTTAGCTATTCGGAAGGCTTTAGCTTTGAAAAAAAGTAGCCTATAGGAGAAATGTTTTAGCCACGAAAAGAAGAAAATTTTATCTGCTGCGAAAATGTTGAGTGAAGGCCTTAGAATCGCAGGGTTTTTTCAGGGAAAAGAAAGGAAACCGATCCGAAGCACTCCATGATCTATTAGAGCTAATGCTAGCAAAAACCCAACCCCAATCCATTCATCGTTATTTTTGAAAGAAATAAATCTCACTTAAATGCGCGTCATGTTCGGACAGATGCGGTTCGAGAGTCGGGTTAGGAGGCGTGTGTGGTTGTGGCATGACTTTCTGCAGGAAAGGCGTCAGAGGCGTCGGGAATGGAGCAAAGCGGGCATGGAGGAGGAGTTAGAAAGAACCCTTTAATGGGGCGACCGGGCATCAACAGGTCATCATGGCAAGCGCGAACGGCGCACCGAGCGCAGTCACTGCACCAAGACGTGAGCTGAACAGCATGCTCAGTCTTTGCTTATTGCTAACCATGCGTTCTGTGGTGCTTCCACATTTCTCGACGCATAACTTTTATTCATGTTGTTGACTTCATTACTTTTGTGTATTCACAGGGTCAGTCACCAGTGTTTTTATCGGAATTTCTAAACCTGTGTGTGGCCGTTAGATTTTTGAGTAAATATGTAACATTATATTTAGTTTTTTTTTTTTCACAAATAGTTTTGTGCAAATACGTCTTGAGAAATAAACTAATTTTGCGCAGCAGTTTTAGCGAATATCATTAAGTTATTCTTCTTTTTTTGCAGACAGCTGAGACACAATCGTTTTTGTGTAAATAATGTGACAGCAAATGGCGTTCCGTAATCTCCGTTTGCTTCATGGGAATATTGGAGGGCATTAAAAGCCGACGTTCGATAGTAGATTACGTATACCTTTTTAGCACCCCTGATCAAAAAAAAAAATCGAGACTACAGGATGCATGCGACCGGCATTGTGCCGCTATCAGTTGACCGTGTTCAGTCGTCAGAGTGAGCAGTTACTCATATAAGAAGTAATCGTACTTTTTTTCTCAAAAACGAAAATGGTGCATAATTCTGCAAAAATCCGCAAATTTGCATAAAAAGGTGCAAAGCGCGCCGTTTCATTGTTGCACAACTGATTTTGTATGGAGGTGAAAGAAAATGCCGAATTTTTTTTTTTTTTAAATTTATAGCTCGGCATACGGAGTTGTCAGTTTCTCGCATATTTATAGCATAAACGCAAATTTTGTAGAAAATGAATTGTTGGTTTCGAAAATATGAAGTGACGATAGACAGTTTAGGTTATGTGAAACAACGGAGTAACGCGCTTCATATTTTTCAGTTTAATTTTTGATGAGCTAATTAAGCAGTATTTATTTTGAAACTTTTCTTTAAACTTATCACATTTTTCGGCGAATAAAATTTGCCGGGAAAAACTAAGGCGAGAGCAAAGATTAGACGAAAAAAATGAAGTGGGAAATCGATACAGCTGAAAATGAATGCTAGAATGAAGCTCGCAAGGTGGGTGGGTGGTAAACGGATCTACGATCAAGGGGAATCTTCGCGCTGTTTCCATTGTCGTATTCGTTTAGGTGTATTTGTGCTTGTAAAGTAAACAATTTGCTGCACGTTAAGAAACGCTTGCAGCGTTTCTTAACGTGCAGCAACGCAGCATTTCGAAATCGTGAATCCGCCTTTATTCATTCTGATTATTGGTCTTCATACCTTGAACGTCAAGCAGCATGTTCGGGATTTTGCGCGAACGGTTTTCTTTTGACGCTTTTACTTTGCGTACAAGTTGTTTCATTCGAATACCTTCGCAATCCAAAAGCCTTTTTCTTCCCCTCTCAGATATGAGATGAGTAGTTCTTTTATTATCCGAAAAAAAAAAACGATTAAATGAACCTTTGAGAGTTCGTCGACGATTAACGGCCGTAATATTAAGCAAGGTGCGACTTCCCGTTCAAGGATGGCCCATCGTTCGATGGTTGGCGAAACGCTGGATATATTTAGCGGGATTGCCATTCAAGTAGGCAGGAAATATTTGTTGATGAAGCCTGAAAAGAAGGTGATCGCCTATTTGACCATAGTGGTTGCACTTTCGCTTTTCGCTGCTTATATGCCACTTTCTGATCGCCATTACTTTGTACAGGTGAATATATTTTAATCTTTTCTTACTCATGGTCAAACTGTATAGCAGCTTCTACACAGGTGGAGCTCTAGGGGAGGATGAAAGGTTGAAATCGCTAATTTTTGTGAGTTGGATGCGAGAGGGTTTTCCAATACAACAGTGTCATTTGTTCTAAATAGGCGTTCTTGCAGTTTCTTGGGAATGTACATGTCACTTACGTATTATGCGAATTAATTAATTTGGCAGTGTTTTCAAACATGTGAGTAATTAATTTATTTTGGAGCAGCGTGACATTCGTATCTGCAATACTAAAACTATATTTTGCGGTGCATATATGGGAATATCTTCATCCGTTTTGAAATTTTCAAGTTGTATTGAGTAGTAAACTAGACGCGTGTATGCTGTATGTTGGAGAAGAGGTTAACAGTCATCAGAACAGAGGAGCGAAAATTTGTAATCTCCATATCTATTCCACCTTATTATGGCCATGCTGTTACATGACCCTACCGTTACCCGCTTTTCATTCACACCTGTTCCACATTTATAAAATGAAGAACATCGTTTAATAGAATTGCTCTCCATTTATCACATAAATAAAAATTCTCACCCACTGCGGGAACTAGTTTTCATTTATATTCAATTATGCATACGTCGATTTTGCACTAACAAATAGTAATCATGTATACTTATACAGCGATAAATACTGGCAGTGATTTATCAGTGAGGAAGGTTAGGATGAAGAGAGCGTTTAGTTGAAATTTATCACATAGAGGACCCAATAAACACTGGAAGGAAGCAGAATTCGGAGAAGTGGAAAATGTGACTAGTTGGAGGATTTACATCTACAAATGAGAGTTTGGGAATTCGAGCACTATTTTCGCATGTTATTGTCAGTTTTGAAGTTAGTTGCTTTTGACGAGTGACTTACTTCTACCACTTTGTTGAAAACTTCAGCAGGTGGTGAGTTTTTATGCAGGAATTTGTGTCTATGCGATTTTTTGCAGAAGGAAAATGCTTTGAACAAGTATGGCGTTAAGCTTGGCTGGTTTTGGACGTGTTTCGTCGTTGGGCCATTCGTATGGTACGCTGCGAGGGCTCATGGAAAAGATCCGCAAGGTGAGCTATTAGAAGAGTTTTTTTTCTTTGCTTTTTGATTGTTCTTTATTTATCGAGTAATTTCTTTTGTTATCATTATAAACGAGACAAGGTGAGTTTTCGACTGAGGTTGGCGGTTGAGAAGGGCATGGAAGGTGTCCCGTTTCCGATCAGCGCATGCAAAATAGAGACATCCTCAGTCCATACAGACAGCTGATATGGAACATCTTCACTAAATTAAGCGATCAGTCATAACAAGAATGCCAAGGAGAGAGTGACCTACAGATTTGAAAAAAATCCTCATCGAGGATTCCTCTGATCATCGTGCGCCTAGTGTTATGAGTGAATCGTTAAAAAGAAAGGGCAACAAAGGTGAGTTGGTTTGGGAAAGTTTTTGTTCATGAACACTAGGTTTTTATTTTTCTGGGTGTTTATAAATATGGAATAAGTTTTATGTTTTTAATGGCAGAAAAGCGCAGTACTTGTAGTGTTCTTCTAGCAGATCTAAGTATCATAAACTCTTGAATTCAGTCAGAGGTGAACGTAGCGTTTTAGCTGATCAAATTTAAGACAAGAATGAATTTGAAGGAACGCTTGGACGAGGTGGCAGCGCCGAAACGGCGGGTGAACTAAGTGCTGAGAAAGAGGTCGAGTTAGAAGATAATCTTTACGAATGAGGTGTCAAGAGAGGCAAACAGAGTTCGAGAAGGGCCGGAGGCATATATGATTTCTTTCGAGGATTTGGGGATAAATTTGAGCGTCCTAAAATATAGCTCCTATTGCGTTCTCAGCGAAACCTCTTTCCTCTCCATTTTCACGCTCTGAATATTAAGTCATTATTGAAGCTTGGTACTTAGATAGATTTTTGCATCAGGATTTCAACGATCACGATCCGTCCTTATTTTAATATGTTATCTTGCCAAATAGCTCTGAAAAGCCTAATTTTTAAATGTATTTAACAAGCATACATTGATTCATTTCACACAAAGCCTTTTCAGAACCACTCCAAATATCATCATTTATCGCCTATAGCATCCATATTTGCTAGATAGGTTGAATTATCCGTTTTCAATTCCGAAAGGGCGGTGTTTCGTTTAATTTTGTTGTTATGTCTGCATCATTTGGCTAAAATAAAATAAGGTTTTGGATTCAGGTGCAATCATGGATTTGGGTCGCATTGTTATCGCCACAGGTTTCTGGTATTTTTGCACAAATGGGTAAGTGGGCGTTGTTTTTTGTGAGTGGTTTGCCATTGTTGATTTCATGCGAAGAATCTTACCCACACTCTGTTCTCTTTGGTTTTTGGCTTACGAATTGAAGGAGCGAGGAATAAATTCTGTGTTCATTAGCTGGATCGAAATTTGATGAGCAGTCTGTTTGAGACAAAATTGAGCGTTTAAATCGTTTTTTTTTTTCGAATAGAGTTACGTTAATAGGAGGGAACTTGGAGCTCGAACCTGGAGCTTATCAGTAGCCGTTGCAATATTAGCCTTTCACCTGCGATCAACTTTTCACTTTCTGAATGTTCGCTTATGCTCACCGAATTTTTCTAAAACCTTTTTTTAAGTATCGAAATGTGAGTGTCTTCAAAAAAAAGGCAATGCTGGGAAAGACGTTAGTTTCGGCACCTATGTTCTTTCACCAGTCTCGGGTTGATTTTTCGAAAATACTGTAGTAAATCTAGGTTACGAACTGAATATTTAGCCACGAAGTTGTAAGTTGAATGCTCGCAATGTGCGCAAATTAGTGCCTTATCAGTTGTCACGATGCATTTCCTCTTTCTTACTCTGCTGTTCGAATTGGTATTGTATTTGAGCTTCGGATGCAGCAGATTTCAACTGTTAGCGGAATAAGTCATGCTCTAAGTATTGGCAAATAATTTTAAAAAAATGTTTTCAAAGATATCATCATATAAACCTACTGAACTTATCACTTTATAGGCACAAATTTGAAGCATTCGTTTTTAAGAAGTGTACGTCGCGTCTTAGATTAACTGAAGCCTGAATGAAGCTTTAAGATGTGTTTGACTGTGACATGAAAACTTTACGGTTTTGAAGTAATTGCAACTTGGGCAGTCGTTTATACGCGGAAGGGAATGTTTCATATGACAATGACCAATGCAATTTTGGACAACGCATCGAAACAAATCTCTAAAGATGCACACGGCCAAAGTGGTTCCTCCTTATCTCGTTGTCAATATCGCGTTTACTAATCTTAGAAGGATTGAGGCACATGTCTATACTTTCGCTCCCAACTCACGCCAGCCTCCGTGTGCCTGATTTTTCTAAGTGTTAAACGCATCGTGACATGAATTGGCAAAACAGCTAATGAAGCTATTAATTTTCCGCTGTGTTTATCTGCCATGAGCACATTAAACAGACACTTACGGTTGCGTTTCTTGAGTGAGAATTCATAGTTTGTTAACGTGAAACTGTCTCCTAGTAGCAGAATTTTATTTTCAGTTTTGTTGCCTTCGAACAGATGACGGGCCATTGTCATGGTGCGCTGTCCAGTTCTAGGAGTACCTGCCGTTCAGACGGTGGCAAATGGGTGCCTGGATTCGATATAAGTGGTCATTGCTTCATTCTCATCTACAGTATCCTCATCATTTGCGAGGAGGTATCCGGTTTTCTGCTGTGATGCAACAAATATTTTGTGGCCACCATCTTTGAAGGATAGAGCGCTGGAGTACATAACAGGATATGCTTTACTATCGTTACTACTATCGGTGCTTCACATGCATCATCGGAGTCTGTGTGCAATTTATAATTTTTTTGATTAATTTCAACTGAGTGTGTTGAATCTTTGCAAAATAATTGTAAGGAGCGCAATGAATCAGCTGTTTCCTTGATCAAGTTCCTCGAATTGACGGAAGCTGCGGCCACAGCTGGGAAATTGCAAGGGAAGGGAGTGACAGAGAATAGAGGTGCCATGCCCTTTCTCATCCCATCCATCCTGCCGCACTCCTTCGATCGAAAAGGGTTCATGCTTCTCGCCTTCTCACTCCTTTTTCGTAGGAAAAGTGAAAATTTCAGTTTTTCCTCTTGAATCTCTCGCTTATTAATAGAGCTACATCGCAAAAAATGACGCGTTACGACGACAATCGAATAAGAATGAGAGAGAAGAAGAGCAAAACGCAAAAGCTGGAAGAACAGTTTTCATAATGGTCTTATTGAAGATTTGGATGTGTTTTCTAACATCATTACATCCAACACAATTTTACTCCCGAAAAGGTTCTGAAGAAATATCTGCAAAATGATTTGGGAAATTCCTTCCACTTATACAAAGTGCGAACAAAGTCTTCAAAGAAATAAGCACATCTATATGAAGCGCAGCTATAGTATTAGCTCAAATTATACATTCGAGAGCTAAATTGAACAGTATTCTAGAGGGGAGGGAAAAGGAAGAGAGAGAGTTTCGTCAAGGGGAGGTAATTTTCAGCCTCTGCTGAGTGGCATTTTTCAAGTGGAGGCTCTTACTGTTCAATTCTATTGTTGAGAGGAGGAAAGGTGGGGGGAAGGGCTACAACGAGGAGGCAGTTTATTTCGCCTTGCTCAGGAATTGAGAGGTTTAGTCGAAGGAGATGGGAGTCCAGGGTGATACGATAATCTGGATTTCATTGGTCGTTCACGGCAACCCAAAACGTGTAAATATGGGAACGGGCGCAGAAGGAAAAGCTCTAAATTTTCGTTCACGCTGAACGGTTTGAACAGGCACGAACAAGATTTTTCATTCTCAGCGCTCCTCCGCATGCTTTGGTGTGTTAGGGACGAGGGCGGAAGTGGGTGTGAGGAGGCAGTAATGTTGTAAGGCTTATCGGGGGCCATTTTGACGATAGGAAAGAGGAGGCCTTCTATGTGGGAGGGGGAGTCGTCACTGTCGTGAAGAGCAGTTGGGAAGGAACAGGAGGGAGG
>JPKZ01004123.1:385068-399441 GCA_000803305.1 Toxocara canis | reverse complement strand
CTCCACCTCTTTTCCCTTCCCTCTCACTTCCTCTCTTAGCTGTTTTCATCTTGCGTCCATGTAGTTGAGTTGCTGTAAACTAGTCAGATATTGATTTTAGCTTGTGATTCACGTTGGAGCTCACCCGGACCCACGAACCATCAAGATAACAAAGTTTAGTTTTGGACGCGGTTATTGCCTACTTGATGTAGAATGTAAGCACTTGCTTTTGTTTACGGTTGAGCGCATGCATACTGTTTGCGCCCATCCTTATTTCTTAGGTTATTTCTTCCGTAGCAGACGTTTTCGACTGCTCATACGCCCTTCTAGAATCGTGAAAATTGTTTTATTGGCCTATCCTTCAAGGCAAAAATTAAAGTCGTAATTAGGTGGGTAAGATAAAGCGTGGTCGCGGTGAGAGAATTCCTTGTTGTATATGGTCGGTACAGTAGAAACCGTGCTGATTGCCCCTGCGTAATTGATTAATGTTTTTTTTTATTATTATTTCTTCCCATTAGCCACAGTTCGTCGTATGCAGATCTACGAGAAGGACAGCGCCTATCCTCGCTTTAATTCTTGTTCGCTTGTTCTTTATGTAAGTGAAAATTAAATTGCTGTGGTGGCAGAAAGAATTCCGGTATGATTGTTGTTCTCTTTTCAGGTCAAGTTCCATGTGGCAATACGTGTCCTTGCGGGGTTGAAACCACAGAGCGACCGCAGTCTGTGCTGGTAAGCGATTTCGATTGCAATGAAATTGCCAGTTCGGTGTCGCAATTCTTCGACTCTAACTGCATCAAAATTGAGCCGTCCAATGACCCAGGCAGGTAAGGCTTTTGGTCCATTTTCTTATACCGTATCTCATCCGATAAACTCGCAGGGTTGTGTTTTCCACAAGAACTTTGTCAATTGATAATTCCGTTGCATTTTTGAAGGAGGGCCATGTGTTGAGGAGAGGCTGTTTTATGAGTATATCCAGAAAGACGTTGGGAGAGGGGGGGGAGGGAAGGAGGGAGTATTTGAGAGGGAGGGAGTTGTTTGAATTGGGCCAACCCTTCTCCGCACTGCCTTCTGTTTCTTGAGCCGTTTTCGAATTGCGGTATTGTAAACGGGGGGCATACCAATTTTGCGAGTTCTTATGCAGAAGTCTAAAATGTTCATACGGTTTTTTTCTTGCGCTTCACATCTCAGTTGTTGGGCATAGAATTCGCAGTCTCCTAGATGAACATGAATTAGGGAGGAGCGAGGATGAGGGTGGGCTATATACCAAGGATGGAACTGATACCCAGAGCAATAAGGTGTGTTACTACTTGATCTTTAGTTAGTGGGTTTTTCTTTTGCGTATGAGCTCATCTGTCTCTTTTTATTTGAGCGCTCTTGAATGGATGGCCATATTAAGCTTAGTTTCTTAGGTTGAGTTTCTCTACTGTTAACGTTGTGCAAGGATACCGAGCCGAAATGCCTTTCAAAGAAAATTTGGAAATTTTTTTCATCGCCGATTTTCCTTGACATACTCTTCCCTGTTGATCATCCTCTTCCCCCACTTCCGTCGATCCACCTCTTTTCCCTTCCCTCTCACTTCCTCTCTTAGCTGTTTTCATCTTGCGTCCATGCTTCATAGTTGCTGTAAACTAGTCAGATATTGATTTTAGCTTGTGATTCACGTTGGAGCTCACCCGGACCCACGAACCATCAAGATTGAGCAACAAAGTTTTGGACGCGGTTATTGCCTACTTGATGTAGAATGTAAGCACTTGCTTTTGTTTACGGTTGAGCGCATGCATACTGTTTGCGCCCATCCTTATTTCTTAGGTTATTTCTTCCGTAGCAGACGTTTTCGACTGCTCATACGCCCTTCTAGAATCGTGAAAATTGTTTTATTGGCCTATCCTTCAAGGCAAAAATTAAAGTCGTAATTAGGTGGGTAAGATAAAGCGTGGTCGCGGTGAGAGAATTCCTTGTTGTATATGGTCGGTACAGTAGAAACCGTGCTGATTGCCCCTGCGTAATTGATTAATGTTTTTTTTTTAATTATTATTTCTTCCCATTAACCACAGTTCGTCGTATGCAGATCTACGAGAAGGACAGCGCCTATCCTCGCTTTAATTCTTGTTCGCTTGTTCTTTATGTAAGTGAAAATTAAATTGCTGTGGTGGCAGAAAGAATTCCGGTATGATTGTTGTTCTCTTTTCAGGTCAAGTTCCATGTGGCAATACGTGTCCTTGCGGGGTTGAAACCACAGAGCGACCGCAGTCTGTGCTGGTAAGCGATTTCGATTGCAATGAAATTGCCAGTTCGGTGTCGCAATTCTTCGACTCTAACTGCATCAAAATTGAGCCGTCCAATGACCCAGGCAGGTAAGGCTTTTGGTCCATTTTCTTATACCGTATCTCATCCGATAAACTCGCAGGGTTGTGTTTTCCACAAGAACTTTGTCAATTGATAATGGTCAAGTTCCATGTGGCAATACGTGTCCTTGCGGGGTTGAAACCACAGAGCGACCGCAGTCTGTGCTGGTAAGCGATTTCGATTGCAATGAAATTGCCAGTTCGGTGTCGCAATTCTTCGACTCTAACTGCATCAAAATTGAGCCGTCCAATGACCCAGGCAGGTAAGGCTTTTGGTCCATTTTCTTATACCGTATCTCATCCGATAAACTCGCAGGGTTGTGTTTTCCACAAGAACTTTGTCAATTGATAATTCCGTTGCATTTTTGAAGGAGGGCCATGTGTTGAGGAGAGGCTGTTTTATGAGTATATCCAGAAAGACGTTGGGAGAGGGGGGGGAGGGAAGGAGGGAGTATTTGAGAGGGAGGGAGTTGTTTGAATTGGGCCAACCCTTCTCCGCACTGCCTTCTGTTTCTTGAGCCGTTTTCGAATTGCGGTATTGTAAACGGGGGGCATACCAATTTTGCGAGTTCTTATGCAGAAGTCTAAAATGTTCATACGGTTTTTTTCTTGCGCTTCACATCTCAGTTGTTGGGCATAGAATTCGCAGTCTCCTAGATGAACATGAATTAGGGAGGAGCGAGGATGAGGGTGGGCTATATACCAAGGATGGAACTGATACCCAGAGCAATAAGGTGTGTTACTACTTGATCTTTAGTTAGTGGGTTTTTCTTTTGCGTATGAGCTCATCTGTCTCTTTTTATTTGAGCGCTCTTGAATGGATGGCCATATTAAGCTTAGTTTCTTAGGTTGAGTTTCTCTACTGTTAACGTTGTGCAAGGATACCGAGCCGAAATGCCTTTCAAAGAAAATTTGGAAATTTTTTTCATCGCCGATTTTCCTTGACATACTCTTCCCTGTTGATCATCCTCTTCCCCCACTTCCGTCGATCCCTCTTCTCTCTCCGCTTCCTCCCCCTCCTCCCTAGAAATTATGCCCCACTACATTTGAACTGCTGTCATGAGTACGGCAAAAAGGAGTTGAAGTAGTTCACTGTTGCAGATATCTGTGTGCGTACAGTTATTTCATCTCACTGAGCCACGATAAGCGTAAATCTCTGTTCGTGCATGTGCCTGGCTTCAATGAGGATATAACGGAGCAGTTGGTCGCAACAGCGCTAAAGCGCATTATCAACGAATGCTTTAAGCAGCTCAATAGAAGCTAGTTGTAGCTTTTGATTTTTTAAATTGCACGCGTTTAACTGAACGAAAATGGTTTTTTTTTTAAACGAATGAACGTCATGTGAAATTTAAAAGAAATTGTGCATTTCAAAAGCTATAAAATTGCGACATGTACATACTGGAATAGAATAGTCGATTCGCTCTCATTCACTCTCTGTTGTGTCTACTCTTTATTCATTTTGTCTTCTTTGTTGTCTTTGTAGAAAACGTCGAACTCGTATTTTAAGCGTGGTGACGTCGTGCTCCTCCCATACGTTTGCATGGAAGGCGTTCCATGAAAAGCGTCACAGTTTAAAAAAAAAAAACATGGCTGTCGCTGTTTTCGTAGTGCCAGTGATTAACTGCCTATTGAATCGCTAATGCCAGATTGAATTTTTTAATACTCGACTGCTTCAGATTTTGTCCGTCATATATGTGTTTCAGTATACTGCCGAACAAGTTATTTTAGTATCGATCGTAGTGTTTATTTTCCTTTCTGCATCGTGATTGTAAATGTTAATTGTACATGTTTCAGTAGTTTTAAAAAAAAAAACATTTCTAAATAAATATTTGATGTTTTAATTTTTCGTGAATTTTGTATGTACATTTTTTTATTGTTTGAAGATTTGCATATCGTTTTTGTCACGATTATAATCGCTATGTATATGCATATTTTGCGTTACAAATAACGCAGTTTGTTAAGTGTGTTTAAAATGTTTTCTTTTATGTGAAAATTACTTCGCTGGATTCCTTTACCATAAAGTCTTTTCGGATCGAATCTATCATGCAAACAAGTGTTTCTTTTTTTTTTCGATTTATTAAATTTCGCAAATTCTCGTCTTCTATTGCGCTGAACATTTTAAGGTTTAAAATTAGAATTTAAATAGGAGAGGATGGTGTTCTAACCTTTAAACAATTCCAACTTTCGTCCCGGTTTTACGACGGAGAACGTAGAAATTATAGGAAAATGACAGCATCACATATGAAGATAATTGCCGTTTCAGTCGCATTCACATGAATAATATTGAGACCATATCTAGGGATTTCTACGATAACCTTCTTTGAAGTGATCATATCTTGGGTACCAACAAGTGTTTCAAAGAGAAACGGAAGTAGATTTGAACATTTCAAGACGATTCGGATCAAATGGCTCCATTCTCATTCAGAGTTCGCCGAAAGTGCTCGTATAATTATTCATTTATTGCTGTCGTCTTGAAATTAATGATGTTCGCTACCTTACATGAGGACCAGGTACATGATTATGCAGGAAAAACCGAGAATTTTTGAAGGGGAGTAGGGTGCCTAGATCGGCACTGTCTTAAATTTTTCAAATGAACCTTCGTTTTTCCTTGGAACGTTTCAAACTAACCTACGGGCTTTCCGGTAGTAATTACTTGCTTACCGTATAATCTATCTAACTATTGCAGAAGTCAGAAAAATAATTTTGACGAGCAATATCAACCGTTCAACACATCTGACGTTAAGCGTGACAATTCTTTCAAGAAAACCCCACTTGCGAGTTCCTACTAAAACAAGTTACTGTCCAAGCAAGAACGTGCAGGTTCGAGTCCTCAGCTGATGTGCTTAAGAGGTTGCACTGGACTATTCGGATGTGCTACGATGGTTGACATGATCGCCAAGCTTGTTCAATAGACGGCCTCGCGCAAGCCTATCTCGAAATTTTCAAAAAATTTTTATATATTCAACACTGATATTGTTAGAGCTGAAGTGATCAGGAAATAATGGTTTTTCTCTTGCCGGTGAAAATACGAGAAGACGGGCAAATGCAGACGCCTCGAGTGGTTTCTTTCGTATTTTGTGCTGCAAAGTTTGACATCTGAATCCCTCAACTATCACATCGTCATGACGAGACGAAATTTCGTATCGCGAACGAATTTATGATCAAATGGTTTTTCTATTAGTGCGAGACAAACGTTTCTTCGATGTTCCGGAAAATTAATGACTGTTGCTGCGTAAGTTGAGATGTTGTGATGGCGTAATCTTTGCGTTTCTTCGCTTCCGTTTGTGTTGCTGTTTTTCTTTTCTTTTTTTTTTCGCTGGTTTTGTGTACTATTCTAAAGTTGACAAGTTTGGGTGGATGCTACTTTGTAAATTGTTGTTCCACATCCAGTTGTCTTTTCGCTTTCTTGTGTTGTATTTACACAAACGCAAACACAAACACACGCACACCACACATGCACACCACACACACACAGGCACACACACCACACGCCAAACGCACACACACACCACACACACCACACAAGCACCAAACGCACACACACACACACCGCACACACACAGCACACACACACACACACGGGCACACACACCGCACACACACCACTCACACACACCACACACACACAACGCACACGCACACACCGCACACATATACCACACACTCACACCACACACACACACCGCACAAACACCACACGCACACAACACACACGCACACGCACCACACACACAACGCACACACATTGCACACACCAGGAACACACCATACACACACACCACACATACACGGGCACACACGCCACACACGCACCACACACATAACGCCCACACACTGCACACACCAGGCAGGCGCCATACACACACACACACCCCACGCACATAAACCACACACACCTCACGCACACACACCACACACACACGACACACACACAACGCACACACATCACGCCCACGGGCCACACGCCACACACGCGCCGCACCACACACACACACACACCGCACACGCACACCACACACGCACACACCGCACACGCGCACGCCAAACACACCACACACACACCGCACACACACACCACACACACATACCGCACACACAAGCCGCAAACACACCACACACACACCACACACACACCGCACACACACCACACACACCGCACAAACACCACACGCACACATCACACACGCACACGCACCGCACACACAACGCACACACACTGCACACACCAAGAACACACCATACACACACACGGACACACACGCCCCACGCACACACACACACCGCACACGCGCCACACACACGCGCACCGCACAAACACAGCACACACACACCACACACACGCCGCGCACACACACGCCACACACCCACCGCAGAAACATCACACGCACACACCACACACACGGGCACACACACGCCATGCACACGCTGTCACCGCACAGACACCGCACAAGCACCACACACACGGCACACATACACGGGCACACATACACCACACACACCCACGCCAGACACACCACACACACGCACACGCACACGTTACGGTCATTGCAAGAATTAATTGGTTGTCTCGTCGATTGTGTAAGATTTATTCTTGGAGTCGTTAACGACGTTGCAAATGCCGCTTTTTAATGACGTATGCGAATAACCTTTTCATTCGGGCTATCAATTAAATCAGTAGGTCGTGCTAGCATCATGGTTTTTTTCTTAATCGTAAATTCCATATGCTCATTTACTATGTTCTCGGATAATTTTTGTTGGGTGTTCCTTATACACGAAAACCATGATTTGTCATATTGATTGACTGCTTGAAAAATTTTAAATAAATTTGTATTGCTCACTTGGGTTCTTTCAATTTTCGCCTGTTTTTTTTTAAATCGGTGGAAAATAGCGAAATATCGGAATTCATTTCTCCTCACCCAGTTTGCAGTTTTTGCTTTCATCTGATTGCATCTCGCTTTCCTCAAAAAGGAAACGCAGTTATCGAAAACATAGGCTGTTCTGACTTTTTCAAAATGTATAGTCAGTTTTTCATTTACAATTTATTCTTGGAGTCGTTAACGACGTTGCAAATGCCGCTTTTTAATGACGTATGCGAATAACCTTTTCATTCGGGCTATCAATTAAATCAGTAGGTCGTGCTAGCATCATGGTTTTTTTCTTAATCGTAAATTCCATATGCTCATTTACTATGTTCTCGGATAATTTTTGTTGGGTGTTCCTTATACACGAAAACCATGATTTGTCATATTGATTGACTGCTTGAAAAATTTTAAATAAATTTGTATTGCTCACTTGGGTTCTTTCAATTTTCGCCTGTTTTTTTTTTTTAAATCGGTGGAAAATAGCGAAATATCGGAATTCGTTTCTCCTCACCCAGTTTGCAGTTTTTGCTTTCATCTGATTGCATCTCGCTTTCCTCAAAAAGGAAACGCAGTTATCGAAAACATAGGCTGTTCTGACTTTTTCAAAATGTATAGTCAGTTTTTCATTTACACATTTGTTGTTTGTTTTTGCTTATTTGTCGCAATAGATTTGACGGCGTTAGTTTCCTGTATATGCCTATTTAAATGCTCAACATGACTGGATTTTTGTTTAAAGTTTGAAACCGATGTGAAATTTGGCTCATCATCTTTGCGCTTGTTACAGCAGCGCTCGACTTACACCGTTTTGCGTTGACCGCTGACTGCGTTGTGCGGGTTTTGCGTTTGCATTTTTTAATTTTTTTTTTCTAAATCGATTCTGCACGGTTAATTTTTACGTTTTTTCCACAAATTTTTATAAATTCGTTGCATGGTTTGTTATAGTCGAATTTTCTTACCTTTCATAATTTCCTGTCGTAATTTATCCTATTCCATATTCCAGTTCGGAACACTTTTGTGTGTTCTTTGCGTTTTGTTTTACAAAAACGAAACTTCAATGTATTTTACATTGAGTGTTCAGCAAACGATCCTTTAAAAAAAAAAAAAAACGTAAATCTGATAGTTGCATCGGAATTCTGCTCAAACTTTAACAGATTTTCCAGAGTAGTGTTCTATGGGCCATTAGCGGAGAGCAGTTGGTTGGCTTTTATCCAGTATTTATCCGATATTTATCCGATATGTCCTCGGCCAAAATGCGACGCGACAATGGACTCGCTGATGAAAATGGTTCCAGATTTTTCGGCTAGGATTCCTTTTCCACATTCGGCGAAATCGCTTCCTAATTTCTACGCCTCTCAATTCTCAATGACACGTTTTTTTTTGTGTGTGTGCGTGTGGCTGTTCGACCTTTTTTCGATCACCGGCCAAGTCGTTGCCCGCAAGGCGCTAATCGCATTCACAAACCGTCTTTCGTTTAAAAAAGTGAAGTTTGTGGCAGTGGTCAAAGCAAAACCGTTCATGAATTGCTAAAGAGCCACTTACATTAAGTGCGTGATTTTTTCGCATTACTCGAAATGTGCATTACTGCATGTTTAATCTCCAGAATTGGCGAGGTTATCGTTAAAACGGGCGGGCAGTAGCTTAGTGGTAGAGCTCCGGCTTCGTATGCGGGAAGGCATGGGTTCGATTCCCGACTGCTTACCCGACGGACTGTCAGCAGGCTGACCACCAGGCGTTCCGAAACTGGTCAAAACAGTCGTGAGTGGGAATAGTTGTCAGTTGCATGGATATGGGAATCGATGAAATTACAGATGCCATTGCATCGCTTTGCATCGTTAACACATATGCAAACGTCTTGCAGACTAGGTTGCCTGACTTCTATCAGTCTGAGCGTCCAGTGGAATTTGATTAAGCAAGCGTGTTTCAAGAGGGCAACTGCTGACCATGAAAGCTGGTAAGGCGGTTTGACTTTGCCACAGTGCTCAATCACCTCAATTCAGTGGGAATAGTTCAAGGTTTTGCGCTTAGGTCTGTCATAAGCTGAGCGGAAACGATAGAATTCAGCAAGTCGTTGCATGCACCTCTTTACTTTCTTAACATATTCTCGTGTCTTTACACACTATGAAGCAACTCAAGGAATGGGTGCAAAAATGCCCACAACCAGAGCTACATAGCACTGCAACCACAACTGAACTATTAGAAAAAGGTATTGTGGATTTTATTGGTGTGAGATGCTGAATTATGCTAAATAAATAGAGGTGATTATTGTTAAATGAAACGGAAATTTAATAGTGATTGGAAAAGTCGAAAACAAGCGTTAAAGACTTATTTATAATCAGTATCTAGTATCACAGGTAATGTTATGATAAAAAAGGATATCAGTTCACTGGACAACCCAATAAATTTGTTCGTAAGAGCATTACCAGTATCCGCCAATCTGAGATCGTTCTGTCGAACGCCTCACTGGACCAGTTTAGATCCTAATTGAGTTGGATTTTAAGGTAGTATTCCAAGAAGCTTATAAAGATCTGTTCGGAGCTCACTTTGCTTGAGAACTGTGAAATATGAATTTGTTGCCGAATACGAACGTGTGCTTATGTTTATTGCGGAGCACCATCGTACACACTGGTGTAAGACAGAAGTGATAAGGGATGACTTTATGCGAACTGCAGGTTTTTATTGGGTGGAGATGTCGATGTTTGCGCCTTTTATACAAATCGCACTCTGTCGAAAAATAGGGCTGCGGTTGAGCAAAAATTTGGAGGTTACTATGGAAGATGCCAACTGTGAAGTAACGTTGAGAAACTTTTTTGCACCACCATATGATCGTCTTCTAAAATTGTTTATGCCTAATTATCGCTATGTGGACATGTCTGCGTTGCTAAAAGATGTATACAGTACATTATATGGTTTGTTGTTCTATTTGCTCCTGAACTCCCGCGCTTTATATATCCTGGTGAGTCGATTTTATAATGCCTTGCAGAGAACTTGTGCCCGAAACGAAACCAGATTTTTAATGTATTTTTTGGGCTCGACCGACAATCGAGGAAGCGCAGGCGATTCTTGAGCGTAGAGAGCTGCATTAAGAAAGCACAGAGTTGGTGGTGTTGCGTTCGAATCACCATATTATTGTTGTTAGCAGTTGGGAGCAAATTTTATTTTCTGCGTATAAAAACGGTACATATGAGTTTTATTCATTGCCGATTCCACTATGACTCTAGTGGCCGCGAGTGTACTGCGTGCGAAGTGTTCACTTTTGCGCTTGACGGGCGGTTTCGTGATGTTGTTGGAGCGCATCACCGTGATGCATTGTGCTGTAGACGGTTGGCCGCGATTGGGAATAGCCGCCTACCTGTAGGTGCCATTCCGCACTGTTCGCGACAGCGCCGAGTGCAGCATAAACCATAAACCATCAAAACGAATGAAGGATTTTTTTATGTGAAGTACTTTTTTGTCGGAACGGCCGAGTTGGCGGAACGTTATCGTTCTCCCCCTCACTAAAAACAAACTGGGAAAACATCACTTCGTTTATCGATTACATCCAACAAATCCGCTATCTATCTTCGTCATGTTTGCAGATATCTTTGTCTAGGTTTCACTCATATGGAAGACACTAAATGAGGCCGGTTTCACGGTTGTGTCGCAGACGCTGATTTTGTACGGGGATCGACGAGTTTCGGACATTCACAGTTAAGCATACTCTGTGCTCCTTCCTCCTCTTCCTTCCCCTCCGCCCCTCCCACTCTTCTTCCCTCCCCCTTTCATGACCCTTCCATCATCCCCCACTACGTTGTTTAGAATCTGAGGTGCATGAGAGCATACCTTGCGTTTATGTGTAGTACTTCATATTTCCAATTTTTCCCGTCGTTAACGTGTGATAATTAATGTTTCGCTTACTCACTTTTTTGTCGTCCTGATCTTCCTTCTTTTTCTTGTAGCCCTTTAAATTTTAGAGACAATTGCTACTTCCGTTAAACATAAGTTACAGTCATGAAGACAATGATTGTCTTTTTCCAACCTCGTGTTTATAATGTCACTACGGTGGCGTTATATTAGAACAAACTCATTTCACTTCCTTCCTTGTAGGTCTTTTATTTTTTTCCCACTTTTCATCACTCATATTCGAATTTCTGCTATCGTCTTTAGCAACTTATTGAGTTTCTTTGGCATTCGATTTTTAAGCGCTTGAAGGATTTACGAGATTATGCAGCAAAATTTCGTTAAGGCATTTGCGTTTTTGTTTTTTGTTTCTTTTTTTTGTAGAGGAGGACATTGGTGGTATGGAATTGCTGACATCATTTGCGTTATTCGACATTTATCGGAATGCGACTATTACAGAGGCGTTCTAGGGAGCACCACTAGTACTCAGAGCATGCCTCTGAAATTTTACTGTATTCGTTTTTCACTCTCGAAGTGTTTCGCGTGCAAAAAGCATACAAAGTATAAAGTAACGCTGATTTATGAGTTGCTGTATAGGCAATGCGCCTATCCTTTAAATTATTGTACTTCCAGTACAATAGTTTGCATATTGTTCTAAGATGTCATGGTCGAGCGCTACCCATGGGAATGCTTTCAATTTTTTTAAATAGTTATGCCGAATTACCTTAGCGAATTATCGTTTTGTTGGCGTCTTGTTGGAAAGGCTATCAAGGGTTTTTTTGATTGGACAAACGGATGAAGATGGAAAGCTTTCGAAGGAAACAGTCACCGATAGGAATATGTGATTATGAAGCCAGAAAAAACGTAAAGGAAAAAAAAAGCGGATGGAGCCTGTAATACGTAGGTAATATGCATACAGAAGAAAGTATCGGACAAACAGCGATAGTGAAACGATACAGTAAGTAAAATAAATAATGAGAAAATACCATGGTATTGTGCAGAAAAGAAAAGAATAAATGAACGAGCAAATTTTGTGATCGTGACGTCTTTTTCATCGTCTTTACGGTGTAGTCGAACTTTTTTGTACTAGTCGTGTCATTATTACAGCAAATTGTTGTCTACTAGCGACTCTATGGTTTCTTTACCGGAATTTGTAGAGTGGCAAAGTTTTCAGATGGTTAAGATGCTTTTAGCAGGTTTTTTTTTCTAATTTTTTATAATGCTTCATTCACTTTTGATTGCCCATCATGCAGAGATGATGAGTAACTTAGCGAAGGGAGCTTTGTGTTCGAAATACTTAAAAAGAGTAAATAGAATTGGCAGATTTTTTTTTTTGTGCAGGATGTATACATGTACGGATTACTTGCATTTCTTTATGGTTCTTTCTGGTCGTTTTCCCACGTGCCCCAATAGTGGCTTTTAAAGCATTTTGTTTTTTTTTCTTCCTTTCTTCAAATGCGCATTTCATCCGTTTCTTTTCCTCCTTAATTATGAATTAAATTAGCCACTCTCTGGATTAGCCTGTATTAGTAAACTTTGTTGAGTGCATTCGTTTTACTTGTAATTAATTGTAGGTCGGTGATTTATTGCCTTCGTTACGTTAAACTACATCAGATGATGGTGTGTGTCTCATGCAGTATGTGCTTTCCATAGTTTCATTAAAACTTTTAATTTTTTTGATGAGTGTTCGAAAACCAAATGATGAATGCTCAGCTACGCACAAAGATATCCGCCGTGATAGCATTCAGGTGGAGCAGAAGGTTTGGACGCACATTGTGAAGCGATGATTATCGAGCGAGATATTCGTGAGGTTAGAGGTGTTATCGCTGTTGGCGCCCATTTTCGCACATTTTTAACGTTCTTTTCAGTTTCTCATGCAACAGTTCATTCGAATTTCTTTTAATGCATGCTTCAGATTTGAGCTTTTTGAATCGTATGAGCGTGAAGTTTGGCGGCTAGGGAAGGTCGCCATGTCGCTTATTAAAACCGTAGAGTTCATCGCTATAGCTTCGCTGGTTCGTACCTTGAAAGGGCCGCACTGACAGACGCAAAAGTACATGGATATGCACAAACTTAGCAGTCCCATAAGGCTTTTTTTTCCTATAGAAGCTTACAGAGATCACATATATGTTTGTCGGCGTTAAATTTAAGCAGTCATTCAACTTCAGCTGAAATTGGCATCATACAAGAGATGTATACATGTACGGATTACTTGCATTTCTTTATGGTTCTTTCTGGTCGTTTTCCCACGTGCCCCAATAGTGGCTTTTAAAGCATTTTGTTTTTTTTTCTTCCTTTCTTCAAATGCGCATTTCATCCGTTTCTTTTCCTCCTTAATTATGAATTAAATTAGCCACTCTCTGGATTAGCCTGTATTAGTAAACTTTGTTGAGTGCATTCGTTTTACTTGTAATTAATTGTAGGTCGGTGATTTATTGCCTTCGTTACGTTAAACTACATCAGATGATGGTGTGTGTCTCATGCAGTATGTGCTTTCCATAGTTTCATTAAAACTTTTAATTTTTTTTGATGAGTGTTCGAAAACCAAATGATGAATGCTCAGCCACGCATTCAGATGATGGTGTGTGTCTCATGCAGTATGTGCTTTCCATAGTTTCATTAAAACTTTTAATTTTTTTGATGAGTGTTCGAAAACCAAATGATGAATGCTCAGCTACGCACAAAGATATCCGCCGTGATAGCATTCAGGTGGAGCAGAAGGTTTGGACGCACATTGTGAAGCGATGATAACCCTTCCTTGTTATTTAGTCACATCTGAATTTTGAGCTCAGATTGGAATTCTTTCAGAAGAGAAAAACGGAAATATGAAGGCAGGACGAACGAGAAAGAATCTAGGGAAAAGCATTGAGTTCGCAACCGTGACAGCTGAAAGTTGCCGTGACAACAATTTCGAAACACTGATCTGATCAATGTCGAAAGGATCCGTCGTTTATGAAGCTTATGACAGTGATTCAAATTGCACAAATTAAATTGTGCGAGATGGCATTAGCACAGAGGTGCAAGTTTTTATTTGGCTTTTCGGCACAACATATGTATATAAACACGTGTTTTATATACGTAGGTCCGTGTAGAGGGCGGAACTGTATCGTCGTCTAGGGTGAGAGTCGCGTGTGGGATGAGGATAAAGCGAATAGAAGAGAAGAGGGGATGGCAATAACGTACATAGTTGTTCTTTGGGGTTTACGAAGAAAGGAACAGCTATAGCAGAATAAATTAACAATGTGCATAGAACAGTGGGAAAAAAAAAAACGAAAAGAAAAATGAAGGGGGGGGGGGGGTAAAGGGGAAGG
>JPKZ01004123.1:347460-384954 GCA_000803305.1 Toxocara canis | reverse complement strand
GGGGGGGGGGGGAGTTAAAGTGGAAGTAACTAGATGAAAATGAAATGTACTGTGACCGAGAAAAGAGAAACGGATGGATGGGTGATAGGAACACTGAGAGAATAGGGACAGAAATGAGATTAGACGAGTAATTTTAGAGCTTTTACCATTACACCTTTTCCATTAATGGTTTTTTAAAATGATTATATGACAAGTTCTTCCAATACACGCTTCCTCACCCTTCCGTATGCGCTTGCAAGGATTTTTTACTTTCAGTACTGAGATAGCGGAATTCTGCTTGGGGTTGAGATGACAGACCACTGTCTCTATGGTCCGGGTTCATGAGTGCTCTCATGTGCTCTGCGTCGCGTTCGTGTAATGGCCTGCCGGTTTCACCCACATAATCCCCATCACATTCACACGCGATTTTGTGGACGCTTCCAGCGTTCATGCAGCCACAGGTTTGGTTCCTTGGGCAAGTGGCATAGCCCTATGAAGTGCAACCGCCGTCGTAAAATCTCTACCTATTGAGAGCCACGTCACGACGCTGCAGCACTTGATTTTGCAATCACTAGTAGAATGGATCGGTCTGGGCGACTGTTATATCTACGATTGTGTGCGGCAACGGTAGAGGAGGGTCGTACATGCACCGCTCCCAATTGCGAAATTCGACTAGCTGATATCTCTATCCAAGGCTTCTTCTACCCGAACGGTAGGAGTATGGTCGAATATGTCTTAAAAAAATGTTCGACAGTCTTTTTTTCTATTCAGAAGTCTCACTCAAGTCTTGTTCATCCCACTCAATCAGCCATGTTATCCCCCTTGAGGCCCTTCTTGCTAGTTTAGGTATTTTTGTTGTTTGGTTTCCTTTTAATTCCTAAAACCATTTTTGACGTCACAACAAATTGCCACTGCAAGGGCTGTTATCTTCGTTGACGGTTTGCGAAGGAGAATGCTGTAGCTTCAGCACATCAGTACCTCTCCAATAAGCCACAACTTCCATGCTTGGTAGCAGCGTCCCATCCTTAGTCGCCACCCTTGCACCGGGGTCTCATCAGCCTGTCGTCTCTCAGTGGTGTCCTTTCTCGATTTGCATCCCACCCAGCGCAGTCTGTCTGTCGCCGGATATGACGCAGTCCAGTGCCGACGTATCACTTCCGGCGAACTATGAATTTCAGTTTTGGATAAGGGGATGAATTTATTAGTATCTGCCCAACACCTGCGTTGCAAAATAGGGTTACGCTGTCTTTCACATCATTCAGTCCACGAAGTTTAAGGTAACAGACGATATCTAAAATCAGCGGAGCTCCTCAATAGAACCTGGTTTGCGGTTTTTAAGAAATGTGGCGTTGAGGACACCCTCGCAAGTCGTCTGTGCTCATTTCACTCATCCTCGCCTTTGCTATATGCGCTCTTAACCACACAAAATCGACTCTGAGGGTTTGCATTCGCCCGACCGCTGTTTCGATGAATTCAGGCCTGTGATAAGCCGCTGTGGATGCGTGCAACTAACTTGTCACTTGCGTTGAACGTTCCCGCGTCTTAATGAGATGTAGTTACTTGTGAATGCTTGCTGTACCTTATCGCGTTATGTTAGCGTTGCTACATTTCCTGTAAGTACGACTGCGCTTAAAACATGTGCACATGATATGGTTTTTTTTTAGAATGCACTCAGATGAAGCTGAATGGTTGGTGCATTTTTAAAATCCCAACCAAATCCTGCTATTTATGCGGACTTTTCGCCAAACAAATTGTTGCTTGCCCACATTACTTTCCATTGATGATTGCTTCGGCAAGCCGCAAATTAGCTTGTCATGCAGGGGGTGAGTGTAGGTCACATTTCTGGCCATTTGGTAATGCGGACTTGAACTGATCACTTCATTATTGAGTAATTAAAGGTAATGGAAATTAAACAGCAGCATGCGTATGCCGGTCAGTTGATTGGTACTGTTTTCAAATTTGGTTCACCCTATCTCGCCGTTTTTCACTGATAAGTGGATATAAGTGCGATATGCGCGTCACGTGCTGCCACTTTGCTCTCACAGTCCTACGCGTAACGTTATGTGATCTTGCTGACTTGTTGATGCATGAAATGATTACTGTAGCGTTACGAGAGCACCTATAGCCGAGCTTTATCATTCGCTTCTGCAATAGAAATTGTCGCCTATGTCGATCGCAATTGTCCTGTCCATTGGATCTTTTTTTTTTGTTGAGAGCGAGTTTTTTTTTTTGTGATGTAGGCTCACTCGTTGATTGCAACGTTAGCCATTCAGAAATAGGTCTAGTTCATCACAAGTCTTCCCTTAAAAAGCTGCATATGACATTTACTGAAAGGAATCCCATGAGCGAGTCTCAGCTGTCCCACTGATTGCCAGCAAGCAAACTTATTTTAATTAAGAGGTTAAATTATCTGTAGAAAATCATTTCATCCTTTCATACGCGTTGAACGATTCTTAGAATTGCACTTTTCGTTTCCTTTTTTTCATTTTTAAATTTTTAGGAGTGTGAACGTTTATTATGCTATGTTTTGATTGATTGCCATGAAAATTTTATGTAGAAAGTCCGTTCCACAGTTGTGCGGTGGTCGCTCTAACTTTTTTTACTGGTATTCTGCTAAAACGTGGCGCTTGCATAAAAGGTTTAGTTAGGCTATGTAAGCACGACGGAAGTGATAGTCCGGAATTTGCGTCCTCTGTGTACGAGTAATCCGGAAAATTTTGTTTTATGTAAATTATGTTGGCGAGTCACGAGTTTTAATGAGTGCGTCAACTTCAGAATGTCCATAAAATTTGTGCATTCCCCGTAGGATGCGCCAATTTTTTCATTAATTGAATAAATTTATAACATCCTCATTCGTTACTCGTTTGTTGGATGAAATTAGAAAATCATTCTCATGGAACGCTTACTTGTTGGAGAGAATCGTGGTCTGTTTCCTGCCTCCTTAAATGTAAGTCCCAGAGGGCTGCTGTATTAGAACTCTTTACTGCCTTGTCTAAGGGCTGTCAAGTGGGGTGCGAATTTTTTTGTGCCAATTCATCTTGGAAAACTTTTGATAGGTGGACCCTTATATTTCGACGGCTATTGATGATAGAGAGATGTCAACTGAAAACTTCTCACTAGCATCCATATTTAGTAGCGGCAGTTACTGTTGACCTTTTATTTACTGCGCAAAATTGCGTAGTAAATTAGCAAGACTTGGTACGGAGTTGGTATTTTGGAGCGCTGTTTTCACCTCATACGATTTCGTAGGCATTGAAATGTTTGTTGCATGATCGTATTATGCACTCTTGTGGCGCGTGAACGGAACGAAGTGACGTTATGCCTTTCGTAGCCTGAATATCTACTCATCGTATACAGGTCTTTGCCACTCTTTCCCCATGATCTCGGGAGCCTTGTGGAATACTGGCGTTTATGTAATACGATCAGAAAAACAAGTAAAAAAGGCAATTCTTATGAGCGTAAAAGGCTGTTACAACCAACAGGTTTTTTTTTTTCAACAAAGAAGACAATTCCTATCGGGGAAAAAGCTAGTCGCCATTAGCATATTACGTAAACACGCTTTACAAAACGCTTAAGAAATACACGTTTAACGTTTCACAGTAGAGTCGAGTTCCCTGTAATTCAGACTCGATAGTAGCAGTATGTGACGGCGGGCGAAAACAAAAACCGTTTACTTTATCGTGCCTTAGCAGCAGCTCTTCCGTGTGCATGATCGATTTCCTATCGATTTGCCGTATCCGACCCGCGCCCTTCCGTGCTTAATCTATCAGACTATGCGTTTGCTTGCAGTTTAGGCTCTTCGAATGCGAAAGAACAAGGAACCATAGAGATACGCAGATATTTTACTAGCATTTTTTTACGCGGCTGAGAACTCTATAGATATTAATTTCGATAAAGTGTTTTCGTTTTCGCTTTCAAAAAAAGAACCATTAACAGAGGTATGAAATTAGTCCTATCCATCTATGACACAAGTAACAATGGTCAACCCGAAAAGGATTATTTAAGCCCGTTCTGTAATGCTGTATGTCTCTCTTCGAAGTCTATGTGTGCCATCCGTACGTAAAGCCAGAAGAAGTTCATCAACAAGCGTTGCCTAGCGCCTGAGCTGTTCCGTCGGTATTTAGAAGCAAAGAATACGAATTGCTGTCGTAGTTTTTTATTTTGCACGACAATTCTAAACGGCGTTTCCAACCACGACCGTCACGAATCCAGTGAATCAGAGGCGGAAGACGAGCACGTCTCAGTCAGCTGGCTAATTGTCTCTGTTCGTCCTTAGAGAGTTAATCTCCAAATTTTTGAGGCTGGACATGGTCATGACGTGTTCGTTTAGGTTGTTCTCATTGCCTCATCCATCGTCCATCCCTCGCTTCAACTCCTCGTATAGGTGAAGACGTGCAGTGTTAACAACGTGTGACTAAATCGGGGTATTAAGCATCAGGATTTCGCTTTTTATTAAGTCTGATTTCACTGCTTACTGTGAATTCTATAAAATCCTTTTCAGACTACATACTTTTATCTTAAAGGTTTGACGTTCGGACTCCACCACGAATGCACATAGCATTCGACAGTTTGCGTCCGCTTTGCAGAGACAGAAGTTGTAGGCAGTTTATGCCACCATGATAGCATCTGCTTATTGTGCGAAGGTTTTTTTTTACCCTGTTCGGCGATAGAAATCACAAAACACTACAGTCGTAATTTAGTACAGCGATCGTCAGCGCGCATCATTTAGCTTTTGTTTTATCATACTGTCTTCGGCTTCTGTTTCGCCGTACTTCTGTTGCCGTTTCATTCGTTACGTTTTTGTCTGCGTTCACCTCGCTGCGCTTCGCATATTTACTCCTTTACATCTCTTTTTGGATGTCCGTCTGCCTTCATATTTATAGCAAATTTTACACCTGTCTTTTTTTCTGTCTCCTCACATAACCAGTCAAGTGCATCATTGGAAAAACGATCTTAAACGTTTGTGAACTCGTGAAGTGGCAATATACGATAGCATCGAAATGGGAAAAATTTTCGAACTTTCTCGGCCTTGGCTTTGCATGAAAACTTTTGTCCTCTTCATTTCCTCAACTCTCTCGTCCCTCTCCGTCTATCTCTCTTTGTCTAGCAGCTTAAGTTTTAGGGAACTAAGGTTCAATAAAAATGTGGCTTTTTGTAAATATGGATTGGAAATGAATATTTTTTTTTGAAATGCTGGATAAAAGAGACAAAGTTTAAAGTAATTTGGAAAGTGGCAAAAAACCAGGTGACGAAACTGTCCCTGTCTCTTTAAAAAATTTAAGATGCGTCGTGTATGCAGGTGATGTGTGGATGTGACCAAATATGCATCATGTACTGTTATTGCTGTGTTACGAGTAGCGGACAGCAATAAATTGTTTGTCGTGCTAACGTCTCGATTATGAATGAAATCAGCATTAGAGGATTAAGTAAGGAAACAGTGATAACAGCATAAAATGTGTTACACACCACAAGAGGTATATCAAAAAGGGATATCAATTTATGCATGTGTCCTAGTTTTGAGCTGTTTCCCAGGGCCCCATTTGTACTGATGAAATTTAGCCTTTGGGGAGGAGAAGCGATAACTGTAGATAATGTTGAAATCGTACATCGGTCGTTGATTTTAAATTACACTGGCATATCGAGTCGATTTATAGTGGAGTACCGAAAACTTTTCTGATTTTCTGTTTCCGTTTCCGTTTCTCTCATTCACATTTCCGGTTCGTGCTACTGACAATTACTCGCGGGTTTGACACCTAATCACTGATGACAACAGCATCACGATTCGCTAATGTTACCGTTTTCTTGTTTCGGTGGATGCCTTCCGTGTTCACTGAAACAGTCTTTGTACACTTTTGCTTGTGACGAGATTCACTACTGTGGGTTAGTACAAAAAACTGATGAACTCATTTCGTTTAAGTGTTCGAATTACAATTTATTCTTTTTTTTTCCAAATGTCTCTTGTCGGTTTAATGCGATTTATTAAATACTCATGAAGCAGTAAGTGAAAAAGTGGTAAATAGAGTGATGAATTTTAAAATCATTTTCGTTTGTTTAAATCGGGAATCGTTAAGAAACTGTATTTATATCTCCCTCTCATTATCTTAAATGATTCGTCACTAGTTTCACAAGAGTACAAAATACTGCTAAGTAATGCAGCACCCAAAAATGCGAAGCGTATCGTTTTTTATCTTCTTTGACCACCGTTTCAACAGCCTCTGTTGCAAGGTAGGATCTGTTCATGCCAGCTTGAGTCTTCCTTTAGAAGAAAATTGACTGTCTTTATCTTCACAACCGAGTGCCTCTCAGCTGACAGTTTGAGTACATCTTTGTTTGCACAACACCGCAATTATTGATCATTAGAAAACATATTCACGGTGCGAATCGAGTTTGTACTGATGCTATGAGCGAAAAGAAATGTCGACTTATAAAACCTATGATTGCACCACCTACGGTTTTGGCTCTAGCTGTTATTATAACTGTGGTCGCCTTCTGTTAACGATACGGTCACTTTCTGCTTACGATAGATTGGGTTTCACAAACTCTGGACTTAAGCTTCGACATAGATGATGTGATTCGGAAGTCCGACTCAGAAATAGGCAGCCTCAAAAAGTATATCGTTCACATGCATATCTCGCGATGAATTTGGATCAGAGTAAATGTGGTAATTAGATCGAAATGTAGTGCGGGGCTTATAAAAAAGGTTTTAATGTTTGTTTATGATATTGAGTGGCGAAAGGAACCGGTAAAGGTAGGTAAAAGCAGCCGACCAAACCAGTGTTTGAACTTCACAACGGTCAACTATACCAACTGTCTGCCGAACTGTTGCGTTGCAATGATTGTGTTAGCGAGCCGCATTTAGCGCGCTCGCTTACCGCTGCCGATTTTATTTGCCGAAAACCAGCGTCCTCATCGATGACAGCACAGCCACCCACTCTCCGCATGCGCTCATTGTCATGTGCATTGCGAATATGTGCGTTCGCCAAATATACGTCTCATTTGCTCCACTCTGTTCTCCCAGTTCAAACTCACTTTTTCAACACTGTTAACCTACTTTCTTTCATATATTTTACTTGTACTTTTGTCATGTTTAGCGAATGGGCGTACAGTTCCTAGTGGAGCGAGGTCACTGACGAGTGCAGACTGCGTTTTCGCTTCAAATGAGAACGAGCGATTCCGAATCGATTCACATATTGTAGAGCCAGTGTGTGTGTCACCAGGAAATGGTCTCGCAAGCGTGTGTAGTGAATATCTCATGAAGTTTACCTCGATTTATTGCATGAGTTCAGAAATCTGTATTTCAGTCATTTCCTCCAAAGGTCACCCAATTTTTTAAACGCAATATCCGCAGAATGCGTGGTGTTGAAATAAATGATGGTGTGAAATAGCACTGGTTCAAAGGCTGTCGTTCCTAAACTCGCACGACGGTACGTTTCATTTCTGGGACTGTGGGAGTCACCAAATCGGTACTTTCTATCGATTTGAACTTAGTTGATAGCAAGCAAGCCAGCTGGAAGGCTGTATTTTCTGGTTCGGGTGCATGTTCCCGAAACAAAAGGGATGTGGGTTATGATGCTTTTAGAAATTGCTTTCCTTTCAGCGAAAACACTCGCTCTGTACATTGAAGTGCTTGGAGTGACCATACACTGAAGCAGCGTTGCGAGCACTAGTTGCGACGTCGTAGCGTTTCTTGTAAAGTATTACGAGGTAACTGCTTAACTGCAATGCTGTAGCTCAGTCATTGTCGCCGTTTTGCACAGAAAGCTCTATGAATATGGGATAAAAAGCTTACTTCGTAAAATTGAGGAGAAATTTGTTCTGTACTAATTTCGAATCCTTGTTTGCTCCTTTGTTTTGTTGACCAGAGATCAGTCAACTAGACGTTGCCATTGTAGGTAACATGCAAAAAACAGTCATTCCCTCTATCAGTTGATAAGAACTTAACGTTAACGACATGTAGGCAGCACAGATGAAATGAATACTTAGTGCTAAGGTATTATTTGTGGAATCAGATTTTGGCCAGTGTTAGCTCCAAAAACAGGAGATATAACGAAAGATTTTTGTTAAACAGCGTTTCGGTTCATGAAATTAGTCGTAGTAGCTGTTTGCGCACTTTTTGCAAAGCCAACTTTTAGGATCACTATCACTGTTAATTTATGAGTCGAAATTTTGACGAACAGAAGTCGTTCGTTGCATCTTCGATGGTTGACGCTAACAGCACCTCAGAGATCTAAACTTTACAGTCACATTCGTTTACTTATCACTGAACTGTTCCAGTTGAAATCATATTAAATAAAATGTTTTCTAAATCATATTAAACAAAATGTTTTCTAAATCATATTAAATAAAATGTTTTCTAAATCGTATTAAATAAAATGTTTTCTAAATCATATTAAATAAAATGTTTTCTAAATCATATTAAATCAAATGTTTTCTAAATCATATTTAATAAAATGTTTTCTATGTATCCTTCTACTTTCTCTTAACTATATTATCTTTCGTGTTTGCTATATCTGAATTCACTCGACTAATTCGTATGACATCAGCTTCAGTCGGAAATTCGTCTTTTAGTCGCAGTCATCTTTGATTAGTTTCTGAAATGCAGTTTCTTGGAAAGCATTCGCTGGGAGCAGAGTACAGCTCGCGTCCTCATGTCGTCTCCAAATCTGCATTCGCGTTTCTGAACCAGTCTATTAAACATTCGCGATGACTTTGTCCGACGTTACCTACAATTACTGCTAGAGGTAGATGTGTGCCCACTGGACTGCTTAACAATGTGATGGTATGTAGTATTTGGAGGTAGATCGTCCTTAAGGAAGCTGCTGTAAATGATAGATGATGGAGTCTTCTTGGTTGCCTGCATCCTTTATCTCATTTTCCTTATTTTGTCAGTCAAGGCGACGTAACGTTAAATACATCGTCTTAGCAACCTGCCACTTCAGAGGAAGTAGCTTTATTTGCTGTGGCCATATTTTGGCTACTAGGCATTGTAGCAGTTTGGTTCCCGTTTTTTTTTTTCTTTCTCCCCTTTTAGCATTTATTCTTTATTTGTTATCTTGGGTACACTTTGTCAAAGCTCCTCAGAAATCCTTTTATTCTGCTCATAAATGGATCGCCGCCTCCCCCTTCCCTCCCCTCCCGTCCCCTTCCCGCCGCCCTCCTCGTTTATTGCTTTGCAACCTTGTCGACAACCCGCGGGCGAAAGCTACCATTTCTAGAAAACCGCTGTTTTTCGCATTTCCTTCCTCTTCCTATTTCTTCCCTCAGCCTGCGACTTTAACTTGTGGCTTTCCTATGTCCCTACTCTTTACTCCTCTCTGTCCCCAAGTCGCAAGTTGAAATGCATGTTTGTGATCACAGTCAAGTTGAAACTAGCGATTTCAAACAACTAGATATTTAGTTCGCACCCATTCTCGAGATCGCCGCAAAAACACCTTTCCCAGACTTTTCAGTGTTTGAAGTGCAGTGCTTATGGCATTTGTTGCTATATTTTTATCAGTTGTATAATATAGACCTTCTGTTCCATTTAACTTTTGTCAGTGGCTTTACGTTGTACAATTTATTATACTGTGTCACTTTTTTTTTCACTGTTTGCAGAGCTAAGCAAGTGACTCTATCCCATTGTTCAAAACAGATAAATGAAACCACCTGTGGATGCGCAAGTTGCGGGGGCAAAGGGTACTTGTTCGCAGTCTCGATAATCACATTTATTGACTTTATTGACCGCTTGTTTGCATTGTCATTGCGCGTCGATAGAATTTCACGCCATCCTCTGCTTTCCATGATTTTGAGTTAATGTTCTCGAGTTTGCTTCCGGCAGCTCTTTTCAAGAAATCTTCCCATTTCTTCGATGGCCATCTGGAGGAAGGGAGATATGAAATAGCAAAGGAAGGCATTCTGATGTTGATCAAAGGGGTAATGTGTTTTCAGCGCAGTTTAAGAGAATTGAAAACGTTGGCAATGTAGCCGTATCCGGATGCTGAACAAGTACTGACCAAACGCCGCCAGACACGCTCCAGTGTCGCCCTTATGTATTATCCGTTCCGACATAGTGCCTCCAGGTCGTGATGCGAAAAGCTAAGAGCGGAATTGGTTACGTAAAATTGAAGAAAGCAGTTTCTCAAGTTGTCAAGCATTTATGCTGTGGAGTTTTATGCACTCGCATGTATTTAAGCTGTGCTGATGCGCTATGAATCTACAGATTTTGTACTTAATATTTCCTTTTCGGGATCGTTATCGATAGGCGTTGAGGTGGACACTTACTACAATTGTTGCCTCACGTTATTTACATTAAGTTCGTCTTGGAGATTTTCTTTAAAATTTTGCATTTCTGACAGTCGCGATCTCAGCAAATTTCAATTACCGATCTAGTCATCGCGGAATACTGCGGGTGTTGATAATTTTCAACGGGGAGGGAATAATGTGGGCTCTTGGTCGCTGCAGCGTTATGATTTTGTGGCAAAACGGTCCAGAGATTTAATAGGAAAACTTTATTCCCTTTCCATGCAGGTATGTGACAGCGCATCGAAAATATGTTTTTAGCGTAGCATTGTTTGCCGTCACAGATTGTTGCCGCACGAATGACAACGTTAACGACATTAACTTTTCGCCAAAATCATTCTGTTCACGTTGCTTACTGTGCGGCGTGTTTATTCCACACTGAAATCATTGAGCGTTAGTTGATAATAGAATATTCGCATAACGTCCCATAAAGCCTTCACATGAGTAACTCATCTCCTCTGTTCCTTACGAAAATTGTAATCCCATAATTGTTGCCAAATGTGGCCAGTCCCAACCTTTTTTAAAACCCGCATGAAATTTTTAATATCTGTGCCCCCCTTCCCCCCTTATTGACAAGACTTAGCGTTCTGCGCATTGTTTACCGTCGTGAACGTTGCGTCTCATCTTTGAGTGTACCTTTTGGAGTAACTACATTTTGCTTATGATTCGTCAACAGCACCGAACTCCGCAGTAGTGAGAGACACAGAAGAAAATGGCGCCTCAGAGATTGTTTGGGGCAATGATGTCGGATGGCTTTAACCTATTCAGTTCATCGTTCTATCTCATCCGTTTCGGAACACCGTTATGTTCTTTGAATGTCTGTGTTACTTCGCCATATTTGAATATCACAATCACAAACGAACGAAAGACGCAAAAGAAGAATAGATTTTTTTTTCTTCGTATCTCAAATGAGCGTGAAGCAAAAAAGTGTCAAAATAATTTGGCGGCTAGCTAATTTGGCCGATAGCATTTTTATTTTTGAAGTGGTATGGTGTGATTTTTCAAAAGTGTCCAGTGATTCTCGCAAAATTATTGTGCACTATTTTCTTATGCACATTTATCGGGTACTATCACGTGCTTAGGCGTTGCGTTAGCACAACAACAAACGAGTCAGCGCACAATTGATAGAATCGAATGGTGCGTGGGTTTTTTTGTTGTGACAGCGAAGGAAGCTGGTCCGAAGATGTTGTCTGCTTTTGTGAGGCGGATGGCGTGACATTGCAAAAATGAAACAAGGAACGAGCTTTCAAAAATACCTTTCATGATTTAATGCTCGTCATAGAAATGTGCGTTACATGATTCGTGGACGGTGTTCATGGATTATTTGGTTGAAACACTTCTACCCTATTCGTCATCACTGAGTATCCCGATACGTCGATGTTGTGTCCTGAATTGGACGAACTTTAAAAACGAAACAGCTTTCTGTTGTACGTGGTTTGGTAAACGGTGCTGTAGGTCGCTAGAAATAGTAGGTATAGTTCTTGCATCAGTAAATCGTCTTGAACCAAGAAGTAAGAGATTGAACGTATAAACCTTAGACAGTTAGTTCTTCTGTTCACAGGCGGTTAACAACTGAGTAGGGTGGCATTGGCAGAAGCCAAGCGGTAAACGGATGCTGCATATTCCTTTTAGCGTTTAATCGGGTAAAAAAAATCTCAAACTTAAGATGAAAAATTAACAAATTTCTTTCTTTCGCAGGGTACTCACAGGGTAATTTCGTAGGGTAATTTCTTTCTTTCGCATGGTACTTTGGGCAGTTACATAAAGCTAACTACGCGGTCATTCTAACGTAATCATGTGGTTTGCATGGTTTAACGGTAGTAGATAACTCGGTCTCAGTCTCTTAATAGTCATGTGTTGCTCGCATTAGTGAACTCATTGTTTTTGAGTACTACATGAAAATGGATATGTTGAATAAAATGCAGTGCGTTATGTTTGCCTTATCGAATACTCCCGATTTCTTTGTGAGCAGAATCGGTTCTCATCTCTGCGTTGATATGAGCGCACCATTCGACCGAAGGTAAAAATCACATACACTCTCTAATTTGGTCGCTTTCATGGCTCCGCGAATGCTTGAAAAGTTCATGAACAAATAAACGATGCTCGTGGTTTGTCATCGTTCACTAGTAGCCTCTTCATTTCATAGTGAGTGAACGGACGGCTTCAGGCAGCTGTTCTTTTTTTTAGGGTGGGCGCATTTTAGGTGAGGGTGAATTGATGCGTCTTCACTACAGATTCTCTTTGCTTTCTTGCAGAGTAATTTTGAGTGCATGAAGTCTTCGTTGTGCGCTGACTGTTAACGTGAAGGGTGCGCATGCTTGGTTTATTCCGGGGCGCTTACTCTTACGTTCTATTATGTGAGTGATCGCTTACGATTTTTTGAGTGGGAGGCGCCATCTATGCGGATTTACGATGTCATTAGGCTGTACGGTCATCATTGTTTGACATAGCTGTTGACAAAAAAATTGTAAAGAAGTTTGCCGCTTCCGAAGGTTGGAGAATTGTACAGCAAAACTTCAAAACAACGACTAGTCAGTCACCTGTCTTGCAAGCAGAGGACGAACTATTAGTACACGTGGAGGCGACACGCAGTCTCATTTAAGACCCTTGCAAAACGTCACAAAGAAAGTCGTGCAGGCAGTGCTTTTTTCGCATTGCTACTCTAAGTTTTCGTAGTCTGATGGTGAGCATCGGCTTTTCCATTTTAAATCGCTAGCCTTAAATCGAAAGCTTATGGGAGAGAATGACAAAAAAAAGCGAAACTTTGCCTTGTAATAAATACTTCGTATACTGTGTGGTCCCGTCGGGAAGCGGTTATCGATCTCATATCCGATTTTTTTGTCGGGGATCCGCGCTACTTAGCCGTTGAGACATCCACAAGCAGCGTTGTACGAAATTGTCAAGCTGAACTATGGTCGTGGAGAGCGCTGTGCTAATTGTAGGGTGTGGCTGAGATATATGTCGACTTTGTACCTGTTTGCAGTCTTACGAACCGGTTTGTGTTGCATGTGTACACGTTAACCAATTCGATGGGGCGGAAGGCCATCGGGAAACGTCGCATTGTTAGTTGTGATTTTGCTGTGCTGAATCATGGACACCCAGACACGCTTCCTCCCATCCCTTGCCAAGTTTTCGCCTTGCTTTCATGCTTGAATATCATTTTTGTGCGCTTCTTGCTGAGTATTATCCATCCGTTTATAGAGTAGGATAAGTTTACTGAGCCATTTATTTACTCAGCAGTATATATGTATGATTTCATTTCCAGGAAGCTACGTTACTCTTTCTGAATTGGCAACTGCTTAAGGGAATTTACGTTTAGTCTTTTTTTCTACGATGTACGCTGCCAGTCATATCCAAATAACTGTCCAAATAATAAATATATCAGGTCGCAGTCAATTTGAGTTAGTAAACGTTCACCGTGTTTGTTCGTTGTTTATTTTCTGAACATCTTTGGTATGTGTAGTGCACAGTAGAAAATTCCTTGTTTACGCAACAAATTATGAGCTTATTTGCCCCGCAAATTTTGTAGTTCTTCCAAGTCATTCGCCTATTTCACCTCAGTTTTTCGAGCATCCATTCAGCGTTTGCTAGTATGGAAGTTCGATGCTTGAGTAAATTAGTGCCTCTTATTTTTTTATTGTGAAAGTACATGTATGTAGTTATCCCATGGCTCTCTCAAGGGCCAAAGCGAGATTTTTTTTTTGCTTTCATGCCGATCATCTGAGTTTTCTTTTTTATCACAGCACATCTCTCAGTAACCGGTGAGTAACGTTTCTGTTGCAGTCGGAAAGAATTCTCCAACGAATTCAGAATTTAGCTTCCAATGTGCCGATCTTTTTAAACGTACTGACAGAACATTACCTAAATATCGATAAAGTGGATGGGCACCGTCGTACTGCTTCTGTAGTCCAGAGGCTTTTATGGGTGCTCAGCGCAGAACAGCCTCACAGTTGGTTTGCAGAGCGCTTTTGGTGTTCCGTCAGCTGTATACTCAACGTTTGCTTTGTTCGCTTCGTCTTTTTTTTCAGTTGTCTGTAATCTTGAACTAGATATTCGGCAGACATATAAATTCACCAAAATGGGTTCTGTAAGTCAGAGCAGCCGTTACGCTGACATGACATATAGAAGCCCCTTTGTAGCGGTTCACTGCGATCGTTGCATATGCTGTGTTACCTTACGTCTGATTCTTTTTGCGTGGTTTTGATTTCGTGTTATTATCGACGATGCAGTGTCTGGTGCAAGGATATAGGGCAGGGGTTGGGAAAAAGGTTTCGGGTTGGGGTCGATCCCGTAGAGAATCTGTTGAACGTGGGAAAGACATAGGAAAACCGTGAAAGTTAGATTTTTCCGGCTCGTTTCCCTTGGTACATAACTTCTATCGCTGCAGATTAAGAGATCTTGACGTTTCGAGAATTCAGTTCTCCAGGCAAACATTTTGACCTTCAGAGCTGTTTTGGCGGTTTATCAGTTTCGAAATTTGATGCTGCTTTTGAGAGGCGCTCAAGTTTTGGCAATTTGAAAAATGTTTTAGAGCTTTTCCATAGAGATTTCTTTGTGCGCCTGTCTATACTTTTTTTTTTTGAAAACCTGCATAATGAGAAGGGAGAGGGGAGGAGTATTAAAGAGAAGAACAAACGATATAGGCAGAGTATTTTTATTTGCCATAGTGTCCATGCGGCATGTAACCTCCGAAAATATAATCTGTTGCCGATGTAATAATTACTATCACTACACACAGTTAGCCAGCGTAGACGGTTGGGTAAAACGGAAGCATCGCTTTGTTGAAAGCATCGCTCACCAAATCGATCCCGTTCGCATCTGTGCGCAACTCATGTCGCGCTCTGTGAAAAACATTTTAGCGCACAGAGGGCAGAAAACGAGTGCATAGATTCAAAATGTTGAGCCGTTTGTGCCAGTGTTTTTAAATTATCATTGCGAATACATATAGCGGAGTGACGCTTTTAGTAGGGGATTCAGAAAAAATCACGTTTTCTGAAGGCAAAAATGCGGTTTAACTATCTTGATGATTACCGCGGAAAGCTAAGTAACGTGATCCGCATGATGGTATTAGTAATTGCGGAACAACGAAGCATGGCTGCGCGGCACTGTTTAATTGTTGGGACTAACGTAAAATTACCGTATTCGCTTCTCCTTCAAACGTGCATTGAGGACATTTTAGTGTGAGTAGTATTAGGATGCGAAACGATTATATTGTTACATCTCATCTATTGAAAAACAATGATCCTTTCAGAAAGCCGTTTTGGCTTTCGATTTCTTTTAAATTTTTGCATAACTTTATGTGAGTGTAAATTCAGCGTTAATTTGAGCTGCAATTTTTATATGGTTGAAACACGTCATTATGTTTCGAAGCGCAGTTGTATTCCTTTCTTTTCAGTGTTACTGTGCCTGGAAATCAGCTGTAGATATACTGGGAGAGAAAAAAGGAAGCGAAGTGCTTTATGGATTTCTTGTATGCATCGATTTATTGGGCGCTATCAAGCAGGCGCGAGTAAGGTGAATGACGGTAAGATGCAGTCAAGCCCGAGCATCAAACACCTCTCTTTGTGAGATTTCTTATCATACGTCTACAAGCATCACATAGGTGGCCAGAGGCTTGCTTGACTGAATGAACGGCACAACGCGAGCGTTATTTATTTTCTACTAACACCAGTTTGGGTGCTTATATTCTTCATTTGGCGATAAACATGAGTCGGTCAACGCTTTGACGTCCTACTATCTCATATTTGAAATCCCTTGGTCGAAACTCGGAGAAATTTGGCGTACAACTCCACTCCTTCTTCTCCCCTCTCACTAAAATTTCTTTTTCCTGCTGGTGAAAGCACATCATGGATCCATCATGTCTTTTGCGTAAATGTAAATCTATTTATATATCTTCCCGTTCAATATTTCAAGCCAAAGCCAGGATGCTTACCGCAATAGATTCAACAAGGAAGATCTGTGCCGTTGCTAGGGCTTTCGAACATATTTTTGGTCCATTTTTTCTCGATGAAATTGTATGCGAATGAAAGTGCGGCGGCGGAAGTAGGTTAGAAAAATAGCCATTCTCGTTCTGTTTCTCTGGCCGAATTTTGGGCTCACAGGATGCAGAACATTGTAAGCTTTAGAATTTATTAAATGTAACATGGCCTACAGCTTTGGACGGTAGGTAGACAGCAGTTCTGACTCCGTGAACGCCTCGTTGTGTAGCAGGAATGTTGTATTTCAAATATTTTTTGGGGCATTTGAAAAACTGAAAGAGCGTGTTGAGAAACGCAATTCTTCGACCGCGACGAGCTAATATTGCATTCAGATTTACACGCAGCGCATCCGGCCAGTAATGGACTTGTGTTTTCATCGAATAAACTGGTCGTGCAATTTTTCCGCTAAAAGTTCCACTTCCAGGGGGAAGGAGGGGAGTCTTTAAGTTCCTTTCGGCGGATTTCAGGTCGATCTTGCGAAACTTTGATAAATTTTAATAGAAGTCTTCCAGACGACCTCAGCGGATGTTCATCTGTATCCAAAGGCCTAGAAATCATCTTAGAACAGTTGCCACGCCCACCGATAAACACACACGTACGCACGCACATGATCTAAGATCTTTCTCCCACCGAAGCAACCAATTAAGTCGTTCTCACCACAATTGCGAAATGCGCTTATAACGCTAATTTTCCCAGTCCAATGTGCAGCTTGTTCTAATTTTAGGGAATAGCTTGACCATAAAGCTTCCTTTGTGCTGGTGAAAATGAATGTTTTACATCCCAATCGCACAAGTGCATGACAACTTGTGGTGCACAAATTAAACGGAAAGTACATCCTCGATTTTCTTACTGATGAAAAGTGTTTATGTATGTCGTCATATTCGTTTTCTTTTTTCGATGACTAAGTCATATAATCTTGAAAATAGGTTTTCTATTTTTTTTAAAACATATAATAGGAAGAGGATTTTGTGATCTTTCCTTTTTAAAAGTTGTCTTCATTGTTCTCCACTCAGGAATGCGGCTTTGAAACGACCAAACGACATCGCTGTCGAAGCTGTGCACTTAGCCATCTTAAGCGACCATCTGCGTATTTCTTATTTCGTTCTGATAAAAGCGTTCTTTGGGATCAAACCAGCTGCGCAAAAGGTTCATTCCAAAGTATCATCCATTTTGCAGTCAGAGTCTGTTTAAATTTTCTGTTCGCTTGGATAAGCGTTTGTATATCCTCTTTGCTTAACGGAAATGACGATGCCTTTGCTGCTGTTGTAAAAGAAAGTGCCTCTCACATATTCTGTGCATCATATGCAGCTGCCTTAGCTGGAAGAGTGTGTTGGTGAAGCGATGCAGTTCAGGAATGTTACAGGCGGAGGTGAAAGATGCAACTGTGAAAGCTGCTTGTAATCCATTGAATGTTTCATTGACCTCCCCGGTGACATTTACAAAAAACGAAGCTCTTTGTCAGCTAATGTTGAATGGAGAGTGTTTTTAGGCTGATGTGAACAACGGTTTGTGGCGGAAAATGGGATGGGCGGGGAGAGCGTACAGTTTGTGGAATAGTAGTAAAATTCATTGACATCAATATCTTTAGTGTGCGTTTGCTTACGCATATTGCTCAACAGTTTTTTTCAAAAGAGCCGAGTTCCGACAATACGGTTGTGTTTACACGTTGGTCATTGCATTTTGATAATCTCTTCTATCTTTACTTCATTACTTTACTTCGAGGAGAGAATATATTTTGTGCTGCGAACAACCGCAGAATACACCGAAAAAAAAAGGAAGCTTTCTTTCTTTCTCACTGCGTTATGCAAGCTAGGAAATGTACTCGTATTTGTCGGCTTCATCAAAACAAAATTTATGGTTGCATGTTGGCAAAGCTGTCGTTGGAGAGAGTCGTTACCTCATATTTATTCCTCATCCCAGTTTGCAAAATAAACTGTATGAGTGTGAATCAGTCAAAATAGAAGCAGTCAAAATTGGTTTTATTCAAGCGTTACCTCCCATCCATCTAAATGATGATCCTCCCATTCAAACCGAAAAAAATCAACTCGAAAAGCTAAAGCTTAGGGATAGCACAGCTTAACTAGTCTGTGACTAGTCATCTAAATGACACACACAACTATTTCTCCGACTTCATTATTTCAGCCCTGTTTCGCCACTGTTACTTAGGATCAGGCGGCTTTCGATCGTAATGAAGCTCGGCGAAAAACGATTTGGACTGCTGCGTAAAATCCAGAAGGTCGCAAAATTTCCCATTCGAAACCTAGATAGATGGCCTCTATTGTCTCTTCCGCTACGAAGAAAATCTCAAAAAATTGGATTTTTCCAGTTTTCGGATGGGCAGTACCTCCGCTAGTAGATAAACCAACAAAATACGGCTGAGTGTTATTCGTTAAGCAAATTCAGCACCTTTCGAACTTTACGTAGCACCAACTCGTCCCTACTAAACTTCCTTACTAGCGGGCCTCGTCGGGTTCTGAGCCAGGGTGATGCAGCAATATTGCAAAGAATTTTTTCACACTGATCCAGCTGCACCAAATTTTCAAGCTAACCCGAAATTTTGCGTGAGATTGTTTAAATGAGAGCGACAGTCTGTTGATGATAAATTTGGCTATCTTTTCATCTGTAATGTCCTCAATTCGCGACCTCTAAACGTAAAGTGGCTTTTCGACCGGCCGAGTCACCGGTTCAACTTACTTGTCGCAGCTGGAGCACTTATCCTCCCCTTCGGCTTCCCATGAAGAATGACGTTTACAAAGCGCATTATGGAAACGCGATGTTTTTCTGTATCTGCCTGTCCGCTAATGTCAGCTCGAGAATGACTAAAACTGGAGTTATACGATTTGAGCTATAATTTATACCCTAGGTCACACTATCTCTACGCAGTTTCAAACCACCATCTACCACGGAAAGTTTATGACTGTTAAAGGGGTAAAAAATTTGCAGACGTTTTGATATCGATCGGGTTGCACTTTCGGCGGATGGGTTTACATAAAAACGAATCACTAGTGGAAGATATATGTGGTCAGTTGAAATATGAAATTTCATTCTTTGCGACAGTTTGTGAAAGCAGCTGGTCTGTTGAGTGGAGTCGTCAGTGCGCATATCGCACCACTTCACTGGATCTGTTTCCACTTATCAAGGCTTCGTAGTAATTGAACGGTGGATTTTGGGAATTTCGGATGCACTTTGCCGTGGGGTGTTTCGATTGAAGGTTTGCCTACTCATACCACCATATATGATGGCCCATTTTCTGGAGGCTGCCATTTTAGTGTGCCGTAGAAAAACAGAGACGTGGTGGGGGTTGGTGCGTGTATATGTTGTTGTAGAGGAGCGTGCTATTGTCGGGTGGCGCAGTGACCTTGATTGAAGGCCTCAAAATTGTGCATTAGTGATTCAGTGGGGCGCATTGCTATGAGCGGCCGTCCTTCTCGATCGCATTCGCAAAACAACAATTTGGTCTTTTTTTTCGTTATTTTTTTATAGTCGTGTGCTAATGAAACATGACTAAACATCTTTAGTCTCACAGCAGCGCCTTTTTTCGATTTATATTGCCGAACAGTCCAGCCATATAGAGTCATACAGGGACTTGCTCGTGCTTTTTTTCTTTCCGTTGCGGGTACAGCTGAAGTTGTATGCACACATACTTTACAAATAGAGCAATGTATGTTGTGCCGATGTTACGAATAGCCAACTGTACAGTGTGTAGGTAGATGGATAAAGAGAAACTAATGAAATTCGTCGAATTTGGGACTCTTTATATACATATATATGTTTATATACATACATATATATGTACACATATATATGCATATATATATATATATGTGTATGTGTATGTACATATACATATGTACATATACATGTATATAAATGTATGCATATGTATATATCTATCTTATGTACTGATAGTATAAGTGTGTATACATATGTACATATATATATATATATATATGTACATATATATATATATAATATACATATATGTATATACCTTATGTAGTGATAGTATATCAGTTCTCTTTTTTGTGTTTGCTTTCACAAAGTTTTTTTTTCGTTGTGATAGCTTAGCAAAGGAATCGTTTCATTGCCGTTTATTTTATCACATATCATGCTGTTGATTGTTTATATATGGACGTTTAATTTCGTTTATTTATTTAACTTGTTTTGTTGATTTATTTTACTCGTTTTCTCATTTTATTTCGACGTTAATGAGTTAAATTGAAAAGTTAACCGATCTGATTAAGTTAAGTGTTCATAATAGTCACAAATACCGGCAAACGTTCAGAAGCTGTTTCAAAGGTCAAAAATTTAGAGAGAGAATTAATTCATCGAGAACGCTGATCGACCAAAGAATGATTCTTTTTTTATTAAACTTTTTTTTGGGGAATGACTGATCAAATGGCTCATTTCGCTTTCATTTTTGTCATTTGCGGTTGCGGTCTCTGTATGATATGATGATCTTTCTAAAAGGGTGTCGAAGACATTTTCGCTATTACAAGATTGAATGCATGCTGTTTCTTATTTGATTGTGTATGCAAGCGAAGAATGTTTAATTCTTACTTTTCAACCTTTCTGAATGTTGACATTGTGAATCGGATTTTTTTCTGTTGCTTGTTTTGGCGCATACGAATGCTTCATTTTTGGCCTTTGTCGTAATTTTTTGCTTACTGCAATATATAACTCGAATTATAGCTTTAGTGCTATAAATGCGCGTTAAAGCGGAAGGGAATCGTTGCTTTGTATGGTTTTGCCAATATTAATGATTTAGCTGGTGTTGAACGTGAATACGGGGGGAGAGCATGATGTTCGTTTTTTAAAGCATTTTTGAATATCTCTATCTTTTAATGATAACGGCGAAGCGTGATTCGAAACGAACGAAACGTCAGGCATGTATAGTTTCGTTGCGTGTTTATTGCCAATCGAATGTTCTTTTAATGAGTCAGCGAACGGGTTTTGTTGCAGGCCCTTTAGAAGGGGCGCAGTTGGAGTTGTCGTTAATTAAAATCCGAGTACGAACTGCTTGCTTAACGAGAGGAAGTGCGTGAGGTGCATTTGGACGATTGGCGGCTAATTGGGAATTTATTTTCGCAACGTTTATTGACGACAGACGGCTGCGCTCTTTTTTTTTTGTGGACGTATTGCAGCATTCGCGCTATTTAACAGACGACGTGTCTCAGGCGGACGTTGAGTGCGGATTGTGAATGCGGTGTTGAAGTATAAGACGAGTATCTTTTAAGCGCATAATGAGTCCCTAAACAGATCTCTGCACTAACTGTGAGCGACACCTCTCTGAGACACATATCACTTATTCGGCTGTTGGCGACGCTGTTCAAAACCGCTCGCTGCTCCATAAATACAACAGCCATCAATTTATTACCATGTCAGCTGCTATTTGTGGCATGCGGCCAAAACGGTATCTACTTTGGCATCATATCGGTTTTTAATGCTAGTTTAATCACTTGAATTGTTTTGCAAAGTGGATGTGAAGAGGGGAAGAGGGAGTCCTGGTATTATTTAAGAAGCTTTCTTTGATCGTTTAATTTTTTGCTCCAACAAGGCAAGTTTCGATTTTGGGTTTAGTCTGTTAACTTGTATTCTAAATACGATCGATGCTTAGGAGGTACACAGCGATCTTAAAAACAGTATCACTACTGGAAGTGGGAGGGGGCTATGTGATGGAAGAAGACTACAATCAATAATAATGAAAATATTGCGCTGTTAGCGCCAGAACAAGTCGTTTTGTAGGGTGACGTTCGTTTCAGCTGTTCGCGCACGTGTTGGTGCTTATTTGCTCAACGTGCTCGAGCGCTGCTGGTCGCCTTGTCGGTCTCCATTAGCGCGAGTGTTTGCATTGTTCAGCTTAGAGTATTCGTTGAATACGTGTACCGGTTTTTGAATTTGAGAAGTTGAACGACGTTTATAACACAAATAGCGATGTCGAAATCATTTCGAACTAGATTCTTTGTGCTTCGTAGATGCTGTTAGAGTGGTGTTTTTCTAAGTGTTTATTGCGAAGAATATTAAGTGAAAAATAGTGTTAATTCCAGCATCACTGAGCCTTTGATAGGAGTATTTCTATATATTATCATCGCAAGATTGTGTTGTTGAAATTGGACACGTTGCGCCTCTAGCGTGTCTAGAGAGAATGCCTTCTGTTGGTAAGCGAGTGCAGATAAGTCAGTCGTAATGGTTACGATTTTAGCCATATTAACCAAAGGCGTATTTTTCAAAAGCTCTTTCCTAAATAACATTTGGTTTTACCAGTGAAGGCTGTTCGCTTTTTCGAACGGAGCACTTAGATGGGATCCCAGTTATCCTAAAATTGTCTTGCAGCATTCAATTTTCTTTTCAGCTTTTGCTAACTAACAGTTGTCCTGGAAATACAGTTCATTTTCAGGTCATTTTGGCATTTGGCCAGGACATCGTTGTTAATATTTTGTCTTATTCGAAGTGCCATTTCCATAGAGCACGACTCAGCGTGTAATGAGGAGGATGGCAGTTGTCCTGAGCCCATTCATACAGTAATCAGGCTGACACGGCGGGACGATGAATTAGCAAGGCGAATCGCTGCCAAGCATGGAATGGAAGTTAGGGTATGTTTTCATTGTTTCTGCAGCATCTTTTTGAAATTATCGAGGTACCACGTAGTCTCTGACTCCTCCTTAAGCGGGTTATTGAATAAGTCTGGTGCAGTCTTCTCTAAGGTCGTAAACAAATTCGGGCCAAGTGAGTTTATGTTAGTGTTCGTCGAGTAGGAATTTTGCACAAACGTGTGCTTATTCACAATGTGTATCGTCTAATGAGGTGAGGGGAGGGCGGGTGTAGAACTGGTTCGAATAGGCAGATTTTTTTTAAAATTTACCATTCATCATTTCATGAGTCAACTCTTATGTATGCTAAAAATGGTGAGCAATTTTTTGGCCTCATCGACCTCTGCTTTTCTTTTTCACTGCTTTGGATGAAATCGCTGAGAACTGAACGGATGCTTGAATTCTATTTTCTCGGCGCATTTTTCAGGAACCATTTTTTCTGATTATCACTTTATTAAGCGTTTGTTCATTATGTTTCGTGTTTTTGGTAATCTGCACTGAAAGCAGCATGAACTTCAGTGGAATATGAAAAAGGAATATTGTTGTGCTTTTTAATTTTTGAATTCTCTGACTTTTACTTCGATTTATCTTGCTTTCGATTGCCTTTTTTAGTTGTTCATGAGTTGGACGATGCCTTTGCATTTTCAGCATGCCTTTTCAGTTTCTGTATGGTTCTGTCTGATTTGCTGTCGGTATGCAAATTATGCAAAGCTGATTTCTCCCTTCACAGTAGTAGGTCGCAAACATGCTGGAGTTGCATGATCTGTGAGTGATTTCTTTAGCCGCCTTATCAGCTTCCGATGTTATCATACAGCTTTTTTATTCAGGGTAAGCCATTCCTCGACTCACATTATTTTCTTCACGAAACGGTTAAGCGTTCGAGGCGGCGTAAGCGCGAGGCTGTGATGAGGCTAAGGGACCATCCAGATGTCGAATGGGCAGAAGAACAGAGGCCTAGGTTGTGCATTATCTGATTTTTTAAAATCGCTTTTGTAAGGGACACACAGCTGAACGAGCAGTTTAGAAACATTCTCCTTTAATATTGTAAATCACTGTGAGATCATGTTACTGCGTAATTGAGCTAGCGATTTCTTCTTAGGTTATAAACGACTAAGCCAAATTGCTTTCCGTTTTTCACCGCTAAAAATGTTGAAATTATCACACACTTATAAATATTAAAATTTTTGATCCATCCTTTGCTTTATCGACTGCTAGGACAAGCAATGTAGAATTTGTCAGCGTACGGGTTACTCGTCGAAGTTCATCTTCACACCTCCTCCTTCTCTTCCTTTTCTTTCACTCTCTCTTCCAGTTTAATGCCGTTGCGAAGTCATGTCTCGGCGATTTTATACCATGATATATTAAGGCCGCGCCGGAAATCACGGCTCCTCTGGCTTTTCAATTCGCGGGATTACAGCCTTTGAAATTCCCAGATTCATCCGGAATGCAGGAATGTGACCGAGTGCTCGGTTATTGATGTTTTGTTCTAAGTGACTTACGTTTATTTGTAATTTTGTGCTGTGTAGATCTTGCTGAGCCCAGCCTCGCATTCCGCCAAGGGCGCTATAACCATAAGTAGGAAACGAAGTTTTCACGTGTTGCAGGTGATCCGCGAGCGATCCAGGTGAGCTCCTATGAGTCACAGAGAGTTCGAGTAAGCTTGCAAAGTGGGTGTAAGCTCGTTATGACTTCTGGGAAACTTGAAAAAATCATGGGATTTTAGATCGACTTTAGTTTTTTTCCGCGTAGATATTTTCCGATTGTCAGTATTGGAGGACCGGTCAAAAGGAGCCAAAAATTTTTTCAGCCACCTTTTCCGGTCGTTGCAATGACCAGGGTGTAAGACTTTTCGAATATACGTGGATCGATTTGCTCCATTTCAACAGCAAACGAATCTTTAGTTTTGGAGTCGAATTCAGCTGAAATTTTTGGAGCAGCGGTGGAGGCCTGATTTTTCTGAGAGAGTTAAACGCCTTTTTTTGGAAATTTTATCGAATTCAGCTGAATAAGAAGATCCTAATTTTTTCACACCCTTCTGAGATTTCGGGCGCGGTATGCAGTGCTCAACAATAATATGCGAACATTCTTGATCGTTTTATTCTAAAGTTGTTTGCCAAAGCTTAGCAGCGCAATAATTTCAGCGAAGATATACCGAAAATTAAGAGAGTAGCAAGTTTTAATAACGCATGGGCATCATTACTTGATGTTACAAGGAATCTCGGAATTTTTCTTAACTTTCATGAACTCAATCGCAGTCATGCAGTAAACAAATACAAGAGTTGAGAACTCTGCATGCGCTTATCAGCACGCTTTCTTGCAAAAATTATTTTTTGCTAAACGTCAGTGAAGCCGAAGAGAAGTGAATTTTGTGGGCCAGACCCTGCGGGCTATATAGTTTAGTGCTTATGGTCTTATGATCCTTGTTTTTTTTTATCTTGATGAATTCATCACCTGCAATATTTTATGTTGGAGGTTTTAGCTGCAGCCTAAAATAAGGTGTAATTTATGCGAAAAGTGTAATTAAATGAATTTTCATACATGCCTTGTTGATGGCACTATCTAGTTGTATTATATTCTGGTACCAGGCGCTGCCTAAAAGGTTTTTAGGTTATACGTGAATGAAAACGTGGGGAATCTTCTGTCGTAAATTTCGAGCATATCCCATAAATGTTGCGGCAGGTGAATTGTGCTTTTACACAGCCAACCGACAATTCCTTATCATTGGACTGGGAGGGAGTGAATACGATAGCGAGAACAGAATCAGGAATTTATTCCAGTCAGCACATGAAAGTGAAAGTTGTAGATGACGAAAATTGCTGACTTTAAGCATCGTAGATCACTTTGTAGGTGACGAGCCCTTCTATAGATAGTCCTCGTAGCTCAGTGCGCAAAAATGCTACCAGCATGTGTTGTAGACGCATATTGCATCACTCATACTCATTTGATGGCACAAGCGAGGAAAAAGGCAGTTAATCTGCGCCGTACGTTTGGCAAAGCACAGTAACATAAACTACATAATAAACATTTTCTATCAGGAATCGGGCAATGATTAACAACACTTACCCCCTCCGGTCTGTTCCTTCCATCGGCAGCAGGCTTCAAAATTTTCTCGCTTCCCTCTCCTGTTGTGAATTTCGGATGACTGATGTTTTGCATCTATCGAGGAATATATGACGATCGAGGTTTTCCGCCATAAAGTTTCAAATTCAATCCGCTTTTATTATTACAATCCACTTCCTACATTCAGTTCGCCCTGCAGGAGGTGGGCGATCGCACATGCTTCCGTTCCCTGCCTTCTGTCGGTTTCCGTCCCCCGCCTTCGGCAGGTAACTTCGTGCAAAATTGCATAACCTCGTCACCGCTTTTTCCGCCTATTCAACCCAATTTATTCGTTTTTTGGACGCGGTTTTGCACAAGATCTCTCCCCCTTATGTTCAGCCTCGCTGTCAGACTGATTCCGTCACAAGACCCCAAAAACCCGAAACTTTTTTCCTGTGTATGAAAGTTTACTTATGTTATCATGCAGATTGCATTTGCAGGCGGCGAGTGAAGCGTGATTTCATTCATACGGACGTACGAAGGGCGGAGCGAGATCCTGTGCAGAGTGTCACCGAGTTTGCAACCCCTCGTGAGGTTCCCGTATTGCCGTGGAGAGATCCGCTGTATAAGGAGCAGTGGTACTTGGTGAGCGCCCTTTTTTATCTACCTCAACGCATTTGTGCTGCACTAGCATAGCATTTTGTATCAAAAACTGGGGTGTCTGTAGCCTCACCTATAGGGGAGTGGTAGGGAAGGCGAGGAGTTTGAGTTCATGAACATCCCTGCGCTTTTCTGTTTAGTTATTGCAGAAAACGTTTTCATTTTTCGTCTCTGTTGTAGATTTAATATGGTCTTACCTTTCTTCCTGATCTTAGAACGTTCTTGGTATGCCGCATTTCTTAAGAAGCTTTTGTTTTTTTTTCTTCAGGTATTTTCTCGTTTTTGAAAAGCTTCTTTTGCAATCAACTATGTTCATTATTGCCTTAGAGAATATATGTATGATAGCTTTCGATGCTGCAATTTGTCTGTAGATGGGAGGACGTAATTTAAGGTGGGTGGTGCGGTGGGAGGATACGATATGAACGTGCGGCAGGCGTGGCTGCTTGGTTATGCGGGTCGTAATGTGTCGATTTCGATTCTCGATGATGGTATACAGAAGGATCATGCGGACCTTGCCGTCAACTACGACCCTCTGGCCAGCACCGATATCAATGACCATGATGATGACCCCACTCCGCAAGATAACGGTGATAATAAGTTAGTCCTTTGTTGGTTTTGCGACATGGAAGCTCTGGTTAATGAAATTATTATTCGAATTGAAGAGGGTACCTAACCTAAAAATTTGCAGGCACACAAATAAATGGATAGCATATCAGAGCAGCGAATTTTATTTGCACTATTTATTGATGATTGGACGATCGTAAAGTGTAATTGCAATCATTTCTTGATTCCTTTTTTCTTTCGTCACTGTATTTGATCTGTTGTGGGTATTGGGGTTGTCACATATGGGGATTTGGACCTACGGGGAAGGCGGATTTGAGAAACCACCGCAAGGATGAACATGCTTACGATTTCAAAACGCTTCAACAAAGATGACGTGCTGATAAGCCAACGTTTTCTTAAAAACTGGTTTTTGGAAATGCTGATCTCTAGAAAAGACAAAATCTTCCTCAATCATGGAATAATAATGAACTGAGAACCTTTGTAACTTCTTTTGCAGAAGCCAATGCTTGGTATGCGAGGAAGAGAGAGTTTTTCTCGAGATACCCCGTCTCCTTGAAAAGGGGTCTATTTTCTCGTTTTTGAAAAGCTTCTTTTGCAATCAACTATGTTCATTATTGCCTTAGAGAATATATGTATGATAGCTTTCGATGCTGCAATTTGTCTGTAGATGGGAGGACGTAATTTAAGGTGGGTGGTGCGGTGGGAGGGTACGATATGAACGTGCGGCAGGCGTGGCTGCTTGGTTATGCGGGTCGTAATGTGTCGATTTCGATTCTCGATGATGGTATACAGAAGGATCATGCGGACCTTGCCGTCAACTACGACCCTCTGGCCAGCACCGATATCAATGACCATGATGATGACCCCACTCCGCAAGATAACGGTGATAATAAGTTAGTCCTTTGTTGGTTTTGCGACATGGAAGCTCTGGTTAATGAAATTATTATTCGAATTGAAGAGGGTACCTAACCTAAAAATTTGCAGGCACACAAATAAATGGATAGCATATCAGAGCAGCGAATTTTATTTGCACTATTTATTGATGATTGGACGATCGTAAAGTGTAATTGCAATCATTTCTTGATTCCTTTTTTCTTTCGTCACTGTATTTGATCTGTTGTGGGTATTGGGGTTGTCACATATGGGGATTTGGACCTACGGGGAAGGCGGATTTGAGAAACCACCGCAAGGATGAACATGCTTACGATTTCAAAACGCTTCAACAAAGATGACGTGCTGATAAGCCAACGTTTTCTTAAAAACTGGTTTTTGGAAATGCTGATCTCTAGAAAAGACAAAATCTTCCTCAATCATGGAATAATAATGAACTGAGAACCTTTGTAACTTCTTTTGCAGAAGCCAATGCTTGGTATGCGAGGAAGAGAGAGTTTTTCTCGAGATACCCCGTCTCCTTGAAAAGGGGTCCTCAAGGTTGCGCCTGCTAGTGGTAGTGACTGCTTTTATGCAAAATAGCAGGAAGCAAAAATAGGGAGTCTGCTGTCGAGAACCTCACTGTTTTGACCACTATCCCGTTTCCTGTTTTTAAATGAGAGCTTTAGATGCGACATGTTCTTTCAGTTTTGATGGGATTAAAGAGTATGGTAGGTGGCTACGTTGTCTGATTCGATAACTATTTCACTGTGGTCGCTCTTCAGTGAACTGTTTTGCTCGTTAGACTTTCTGCTACGAAGGAGTCAGCTCGATAATCACAGAGCATTAAATGCGCTACGTAGAAGCACAATCACTCTACCAGAAATTATTTGTACGTTTCATCATGTTTTACTGCGCTATGGCGTCGCTTAGTATTTACGTGGGAAAGGGATATGGTAGCAATACTGTTAGGCTGCATACGTCATGATGGAAGTTAAATCATGATTTCCAATACGCTGTCAGCTTCCTTCTCATATGAAATAATATTTTTCATGGTCAAAGGCCGATGCTGCCACTGGATTTTTTCTTTCGGGGTAAGAGGTAATGAGGGGTTTTCGTTGCAGTAAGCAGCCGGTGAGGTTGTTTCAGGCACGGTACGCGATGTGCTGGTGAAGTGGCAGCTGTGGCTGGCAACGAACACTGTGGTGTTGGTGTGGCGTTCCATTCCAGTATCGGTGGTGTCAGGATGCTCGATGGACCCGTCAGCGACAGGTTGCTATCATCACAGAAGTTTCTTATTCGCGAAGAGATTCATTGAACATAGCCGTTAATTCCAAAACGTTCATTGTTCTCGAACGACGGCTCTCTCAGAGTCAATCTTCGATTTATAGTGACATTCGTCTGAGGCGTTTGTGTTTCATTGAGTGAGTTGCAGCGATCTGTTTGAGGACCATTGTTGTTTGATCTTGATAGGAAATGTGGGCGTCATATCTGTAAAGTTTTTGTAGTGTGGAGGCGGCAAGTCTTTCGCTTAATCAGGATCATATCGATATCTACTCGGCGAGCTGGGGTCCCGAGGATGATGGCAAGACCTTTGATGGGCCTGGTCCTTTGGCGCGCGAGGCTTTCTATCGAGGCATCAAGCAGGGTCGTCACGGCAAAGGCAACATTTTTGTATGGGCCAGTGGAAACGGTGGCTCAAGGTAGTACTATACTTCGTCAACAGTGCTGCGTTGTTTTGATGAACTTGGAAGGGAAGGGAATCCCCATGAGAGCTTATTTTTCTACACTGACGACCTTTTCCCTGTCTCTCATCCTCACCTATTCCCACTCCTGTGCTAGCATTCTCCAGATATTATGTGAGGTCTTCTATCTCATTTCGAATGCATCGGGTCGTTTAGCTGTAGATATATATTAAACGAGTAGAGACTAGTAGATAATAGTGTTTTGGTGGTATAATGCAAACAATCAAAGGTCGTAGAAGTGCGAGGGTTTTCAGTCATGCAGAAGAAGTTTTTAACTTTTACTGCGATACCTTACGGTGGTTAGTAAATGCAAGCATTCTCAATGAGAAATTCTCCTACTCGCACTCACAATTTTCCTCTCTTGATGATCTCAATTCTCGAGGGAGCAGCGATTCCATAGTAAAATTGGTTAACTGAAATGCAAAAATGGTTTGAACTTGCTTCCATGCAGATGTTGCAAAATTTGTTATGCGCTCTGCAGGCAGGACAGCTGCTCAGCAGACGGGTATACTACGTCGGTGTATACGTTGAGTATCAGCTCGGCAACTTTCGATAATCGAAGACCGTGGTACCTCGAAGAGTGTCCGTCGAGCATTGCGACCACTTATAGCAGTGCCAACATGAATCAACCTGCCATTGTCAGTTCGCTGTGTACTCATTCTCTCGCATATACACCTCACATTTGCTCATATAGTCTCAGTCTTTAGTGTACTGTTCGTTCTATTCAAACAGTGTTATTATTCAGTTTTTCTCTTTGCATTTCGCTCTGCTTTATTGATTGCGATTTCTAGGACCTGTTACCTTTACGTGGAAAACAGGTGTCGCGCATCTTTTTTTCTGGTGTGTATCCTCTCAAAACTTTCACGACAATTGTCGAAAATTAGTGGCAGTTATTTTTTAAAGAATTTGTCACAGTTTTAGGTGACGGTGGATGTACCGCATGGATGCACACGGTCACATACGGGTACAAGTGCGAGTGCTCCACTTGCTGCCGGTATTATAGCACTCGCTTTGGAAGCCAAGTTAGCTTATATCCATCTTAAGCCCTCAACTTCCTTGTTTTATTGTTCTCAGCTTGCTAACAACAGAACGGGTCGTATTTTTTGCTGTTTACTCACTTGAAGTTCATGATGAGGAACATTTGAAACAGTAAACTGTAACTGTTATATGTGCGCTCACATTCGTACGTAGACGGTGATGGGCAGGATTCCCTCCCGAAACGTAAAAATTGTTGCTGAAAATTTGGAAATCGTCTGCGTAAGTTCTATTATGAAATTGCTGTAGCCTTCCTTCTGCGGTGTGCATCACTAAAGACTTAATCGTTTGAAATTCTTTTGTCTCCTTTGTTCCGTCTCCTTCTCTCTGTTTCTTTATTGTACTGGCTGTGCACTTAACATTTAAAACGTGAGAGGCGCATTACTAAGGGTACATTCTGTACCCTCGTTCAGCGATGCTAAAGCAGTTGCACGATTAACGACTTGATTTGCACTTTTATCTGGTTTGCTTTCCAACATCTGCACAAGTTGATATTCCATAGATGATTAATTTAAGCCATGTGTAGTAATATCTGTGAAGAGAATATTTGGTGGTGATACTCAACTTTATTATGGCATACCGAGTTTGCTTACAAGCATAGTTGTTACAATGATCCTGAGCCGGCTGATATAATAGTAGCCTAATAGGATGGAGTTAGCAAAAACAGCCAGACGGAGGAAGGGGTTTTTTTCCCTTAACGTTTGCCTGATTCTGGTTATTCTAAGGCTACCTTTAAAAAAAAAAAACAAGAGACTGGCATTTTTACGTTTACGAATTAATGTCGATACTTGATCATAAGTGCGTGTCACTCTCCCTTCCCCTTTTCCGTCGTTCCCCGGCTTTCAAGATTTTTCGCTACTGTTCTTTTTCAAACCATTTTTTGCCATTGCTGTTTATGTGCTGTGAATTTTGCGGATGGCGATTTAATTCAGGATTTGTGGAAATAGCTTTAAAGCAGTTTATGGAAGTGACCAGGAAATAGGGTTTCAGCGTGAGACAGGCCAAAAGTTTTACTTCTTGCAATTATTCTCATAAACTTTCCAAAGTTTCCGCTTTTTGTCGACCTGCCCGCTGTGGGTGACTTCTCAAAAATGCTGGCTTATGTGAGTAACAGCTGTACCTTGAATTACTGGTTAGGGAGAGGGGGGGGGGAAGGGGAGGGGCAGTGAAAGGGCGAGGTTGCTCAAGTATGTTGCTTTGGCGATAGAGTAGCATTGATATGTGTGAGCAAAGCGTTTCAGCCCGAATCTAACTTGGCGTGACATGCAACATGTCGTGCTGCGAACCGCAAATCCGATGCCACTGTTAAACAACGCGGGCTGGTCGATCAACGGTGTGGGTCGTCACATTAGCAATAAATTCGGTTATGGACTTATGGATGCGGGTGCTTTGGTTAAGCTGGCCAAGACCTGGATCACGGTCCCCGAACAGCACATGTGCACATACGAATATAAACTCGACAAACCTAGGTTAGCCGATGTCGTGCCCTTTCTTGTGATCTTTATTGCTGTGAGCTGACTTTTCTCGTCCTTTCTATTCACGGAAAGCGGATGCTGTGTTAAGTAGCTCGAAATAGAATATGCACTTCTGATCTTTATGTTCAAGCGATTGTCAACCGACGAAATATCGATGGAAATATTAAGCGGTTATGACAGCAGCCAAGTAGTGAGATCAGGCAGGACGAAGCAGTCAGACGTTTGTCTCGTAGCGACGTAATAACGTGGCGCTGTTTGATCTGAGTTGGTCTCCAAAATTCGATGGACTTTCTTCTGATAGTTTGCGTGTTAGCCGCTGTGAAAACGCCATTATTGTCTGCAGATTTACTGATGCTTTCACAACGTAGAAAACTGCAAAACAAATGGAACGCAGTCTTGATTGTTTTACGTTTTACGTGGGATGCGCGGAATCGCGAACCCACTTCATCGGGCCGGCTAATGTTTGACATATTCTGATTCTGCAACAGTCAGCTTCGCGAGCGTTTTTCGCTTCACAGAGCTGCAGTTGTGGTTCGCTTCTCTTATATTGCTTTGGAAGGGTTTTTACTCGCTCTGATCTGAATTTTTTCCGACTCGCTTTGTTTCTGTTATATATTTTTTTTTGGGGTTGATTCGTCCTGCGCATTTCACGGTTTCAAGACTGCGTTGTACCTGCCACAGAAACTTCGGCTCGCGTTATGAACTGGAAATGGGGTCTCTGTTGAACATATTTGACCATTCTTACGTGGATTTTTATCGCACGAGGAAATCTGTTGGCTTCGGAGGGTGCCGAGGGGCCCCTGAGCATGCATTAGCGTAAATGCGACTTTTTTCCAAAATTTTTACTTTTGTTTTTTTGCGCGCATAAACTGTTGGATGCATTTTGCGATGGAGCTCAAATACGTTTTTATTTCTTTTTATGGCATTTCCTTCTCGAGTTAACGCTTTCTGAAGTTTTTTGACACATGCGATTATAGATCAGATCATGTGCAGAATGTCACACGTTTCTCATCATGCTTTGCAAATTCTTGGATAAGCAATCAGACTGAGGTATGCGTGAGCAAAACATTGATAGGAAAAGCGAAGAAAAAGAGGGTAGAGGTTCATAGGGTTGGTGAAAGGAGTAGCATAGAAATGCACGAGATTTTTTATTTAAGAGATAAGAGGAATGCTGTTAAGCTTCGACGACATGTCACCGAGCTGACATGACGTCGAAGATTAACAGCATTCCTAGGCGGCATCCAACTCGTAGTATGATCCCAGACATGCAGTCCGACCCGCGGCCGAGGAAGGTGCCTAGTCTCTGGTTTAGGAGGTTCGTTTAATGAGCATCACTGCGAATAGGATAAAGTTCATTCCTTGCAGTTCGCTTGATCCCCACCCATCTATTACCTCGTTCATTCAACTCGTTCAAGTAGTTGCGATTTTATCGTGAGAGGGAAAGGTGGGGGTGTTGGGTGGGGAAGGGGATCGCAGCTCGAGATTCACTGAAAGATTTTGATTTTTATCAAAATTCTGAGAGTTTCTTTGCCTGCAGTCTGGGAAAGATTGATTGCAGTGATGTACGTAAAACGTTATTACAAACGTAGAAAAATTGTTTTCAGTCCACGTCCGTTGACGGGTAATTTCCGTATGAATTTCTCGCTAGAAGTGAGCGGATGCGAGTCGGGAACTCCAGTGCTTTATCTGGAGCATGTTCAGGTGCTGGCCACCATTCGTTTTGGAAAACGCGGAGACCTCAAGCTCACTCTCTTCTCTCCTAGGGGCACCACCTCAGTTTTGCTGCCTCCCCGACCTCAGGTTAGCTAATCTCGCCTCTTTACTGCATGGATTGAGAGGCCTCGGACGGTCGTTTGACCGATCTGTCGCTGGCTTTTTACGTGATTGTCATCGTGCCGAAAGCTCATTACGATAGCACTGTGCACCTGTTTATCTGTCCAGTAATTCAGTTCACAAACCAAAAAGTTGATGTGGCGGTATTTCGCAGGTGTATTCTTTGGCTTGTTATGGACAACGGAAAATGATTTGGCGGAGAGAGTGTGGGTAGGGCCTATGAGTGCAGAGCCGTAAAGTGAATGCTTCTGAAGCATATAGGTCATTCCAAAACTTTTACTCACGACTCCAGTTTTGCTGTCAAAGTTGCCTCTTGAGCACTCAGCTTTTGTTATTCAGTCTCTTTAACAGTACTAGTATCGACTTTTTTAAAACTTTTTAGCCCATTGGACGTTTAGTTCTTGCTGGGTTTTGAGGGGAATAGTGGGGGAGGGGGGGGGGGGGGGGGGGGGGGGGGGAGCAATTAGCATGTTCCGTTTTCTGAAGCCCACTTGACCACTACCACTTTGTAGCATGGCGTAATTGACAGTGAAACAGAAATTTTCACATGCAGCTAAGTGTTCCTCGTTAGCCTTTCTAATAGTTTTTGAAGTATTTGAACAGTTTTGTCCCGTACTACACAAGTGAACGTCCCGCCGAACCTTCGAAGCGTTTTTCGGTCCGTTCTTCTAAATTTTCATAAATTGTCCGAAGTTCTCTTCGAAGGATTAATGTATGGGACTAAAGTTTGCGAATGGTTTAGTGCTACTTTGAAATCAATAAGTTAAAGTCATTTCTTGCTGGGTTTTGAGGGGAATAGTGGGGGAGGGGGGGGGGGGGGGGGGGGGGGGGGGAGCAATTAGCATGTTCCGTTTTCTGAAGCCCACTTGACCACTACCACTTTGTAGCATGGCGTAATTGACAGTGAAACAGAAATTTTCACATGCAGCTAAGTGTTCCTCGTTAGCCTTTCTAATAGTTTTTGAAGTATTTGAACAGTTTTGTCCCGTACTACACAAGTGAACGTCCCGCCGAACCTTCGAAGCGTTTTTCGGTCCGTTCTTCTAAATTTTCATAAATTGTCCGAAGTTCTCTTCGAAGGATTAATGTATGGGACTAAAGTTTGCGAATGGTTTAGTGCTACTTTGAAATCAATAAGTTAAAGTCATAAAAAATTGAAAATTTTAGAAAATTCTATCTGTGCTCTTCGATTCGTTCATAGCGAATTTTTAATCGGCAAACGACGATACCGCTGCAGAATTTTTTTCATATTAGCGATTCCGCTAATGCGCATTTTGTCTCTGAGGAAGTGCATACTTGATCATCTCGTTGATCTTATTTAGATCTGCTTTTTTTCACCACAGTTCTTATTTTTCATCTTTCCCTCCTCCCATTCCCACCCCTCTCCTGCCACTCCCCTCCTCCACTATCCCTTCTTCTGCTGTCCTTCTGGATGCGTCGAACAACTGCAAGTGGGAGCTGGTTATTACCGAAGGCGAATGTGGTAGCTGTCCACAACTTATAGTTTATTGTTGAGTTCAATTTTATTAAAGTCTTATACGTTCTCATCAGAAAAGGGGAAAGCACGGAGAGCCTGAAAGCAGAGCTGATTCTTGATACAACCGTTCCTGTTGAGAATTATTTGGCTATGAAGGTTTTAAAAAGTGCTGAGGCATGCATTGCTTCAGTGAATGATGTTGAAAAGGCTTTTTTGTTTCCCCGAACTCAATCTACTCATGTAATCGTGCCACTGTCAGTGATTGAAACATGTGCGAAGTGTTGCAGCTATGTTTATTGCTTGTAGGATTATAACGCAAATGGTTTTCATAAATGGCCATTTTTATCGGTTCAAATGTGGGGCGAGGATCCGCGTGGCACGTGGACCTTAATGGTCGAGTCGGTTAGCACCAACAAGAACATCGGAGGTAGATGCTCAGCATGCTTGTATTTGTTACAGTTGGACCTGTTGCTCCATTTTTTACAGGTCATCTCTTTCAGAGTAAATTTTAGTTTTTTTGAGGCAGAAAAAGTTACGTTTAAGACATGAAGTAATTGCAAATTCGGCGATGCTTAGAATAAGAAAGATGTTTGGAATGATGTTGTAAAAGAGCAGCCAGAAGTGCTGAAAATGTAGTGTTCGTTGAGATTGCGCGATGGGATTCTGTTGCAATGAAGTGAGATTTGGTGTTTATGTTTTCAAATATTGATGCGGCGAATGAGTCTGCCTTGGGGATCAGTGAGTGATAGGCCATTTGTAATGTCATAATTAGTTGCATTTCAGGCACGTTCCACGACTGGTCGTTGCTGCTGTATGGGACCGCCGAACCGGCACAGCCTAGCGACCCGCGTCATCCGCCAGGCTCGCCAGCCATGGGCGGCCCGTCACAGACTCTACTCGGCCGGGCAACCGAACGCATCACTTCCCAGGTGCTGAGCACAACATAAGCACTTCGCACTGACACTGCGCTCACCTCACTCTTCACAGCACACTAATCTAGTACCGGTAGATATGCTGCTAACTTATTTAGCACTAGCCTTCGTAGCTTCTCTTGGTGTGCCACTTTAAAACTAGCGTCTCTGGGCCAGTAGTTTGAAATTTCATTTTTATTTATAGGTAATCAAAGTGATATTAGCGGCGTCCGGTTGCAGGCACCCGGCTTCGGGCTTCTTTCGCATTTTATCTCATCATCCATCGGTTTTCCTTTTCGCTGTCTCACTCTTTGCCGAGCATATACTTCTTTCTTCTTGCCGTTGTGCGAGTTTTAGTGCTGCACTGTTTTCATGCTGTCTGGGCAAAGCTTTACCACCGGTGCACTCACTGATTGTTTCTGGGGTCATGGCTATTGAGTACGTAATTCAGCATTGGCGCCAACCCAGCTGGCGTCCGTCCGGCTGGCGTGCGGTCAGCTGGAAGCGTCCGGCCGGCAACAACCGTCTAGTGGATGGACGTTGGATGAAGGCACATCCGCCGCGACAGCACTCGCACGCTCGCACCAGCAATCGGTATGGCGCTAGGCAGCAATCGCGCATGATGCCTTGGTCATGAGAAGGGATGCATACACATTCCTGTTGTTTGTGTTTTGCTTCACATGCATGCTCTGCGTTGCGTTCATCTTTGAAGCGTGCGTTCAAAATCCATGCCATATTACACCATTCTTTTTTTCTTGATCCTTGTAAAGAGGAACGGTCCTATTACATTGATAGGAGTCGCCAGTGTGGGGAACTGAGGCAGACAGGTAACAAATATGATTGCGAATTGCTAAGAATTTTCTAGTCATAACATGCGCTTAAAGCTTCTGTCGTTCTACCATATAGTTATGGAGAGTCGAAAATCGCAGTCAGATGTTGAGCCGAGGTCGTAATCGACTAAGAAAGAAATTGGAATAAGTATTATGAAAAGAAAGAAGGGAAAAGAATGAGGTCGTAATCAAATCCTGAGATTGGAGAGGAGTGGAAGGGTGGAAAGGGA
>JPKZ01004123.1:311383-347340 GCA_000803305.1 Toxocara canis | reverse complement strand
GGAGATAAGCTAATATATGATTTCAGTAAGGTAGATATTGTCGACCCATCTTGATTGTATTGTGTTGACAGTTTGTTTCGGTTTAGTGGGACCGCTTCTGTGAACAAATTGTCGTTTGTTGTCATGTGCAGTTGGTATTTGATGCATTTTGACGCGTGTACTGTTTTAGGCAGCAGATAGTGTTTTGTCGGCACGCGCTGTTTACGTTGTGTGTATGTGTGTGTGTGTGTGTGTGTAAGGTGTTTTTTTTGCTCTGAGTGCCTTACCTCGTGGGTTGTCCTTTTAGTTAAAGCCTTGCACAGAGTATTCCATTTTTTGATTTTTCTGTATACTTGTTACGGTATATGTATTTTAATCGTTTTGGATATTAGGTTGCTGTTGTTGCTCGCTCCCTGCCATCCACCATGCGAATAGATCTTTCAGCTTCTTGTCTTGCTATCGAATACTCAATATGTTGTAGTGGAAACGTTTGGTCATCGTTTTTGCGCCTAGCTGACGTTTAAAATATTGTTTGCTGTTATAGAAATGTGGGAATAAGACTTTAAAGCAAATTCATTGGCATTATTGCTAAACGCGTAATCTTTCTCTGCCAATATATTGGTCGTTGATTCCAGATTTCAACAATCAGACTCGAAAATTAATCAAGCTTCGAGCCTTTACTAATTACAACGAATTTTTATGTGCTTATGCGAAACTTAACGCACATTTGCTTTCATCTGGCGCGAACATCTCATTGTCGTGAGTCTTTAAAGAATTCATTGCTCGGCTGGTTCTTTTGCAAAATGTGTGCATTTCTGCTCATCGACGACGTTCATCGTTCTCTTTGGGAAAGATAGTTTGTATTTTGGTGTAGTGGTTGATGAGGGTCCACTTAAACGAAACGACGAGTCAGTACGGTGCTTGCATTGGCTGATGAATTGTGCTGCGGAAGAATGCAACATTGCACCTCTGTAACAGCTATTGTTTATTAGGAAAAAAAACTGCTTCATTTGAGAGAGACATTGCGTAGAGTTAGTAAACACACTATGACTAGCGTTTTCGTCGTTTTCGTTTGTGATTTTCCGCTTGAGAACCACTCATTATAAGGTAGTATCTAAAGTTCGTTCAGTCAAGGAATATGATTCAAAAAATAAAGCAAATAAACACTTCAACGTTTTGATTTTCACTAGTTCAATTACTGGCATTTAGTTTTTAAGAGGAGATTCTTGATTTGTTCGCATGCTAACGCGGCGAAAATGAACTCGATAAGAGGGCGGTTCGCGTCTACTTAATATGCTCAGCACCCTCACACCATTAGAAAAAAAAAAGGAATTGTTGAAAAAACGTTTCCCTTAGCCTTTTTTTCGTTTGCATGGCGGCGTTGGGAGCGTTTATGTCTGTGAATAGAAGTAGGGCGCGTTATGCAGACTAAGGTGCTTTCTTTAATCCATCACCACATTTTTGCTCAAAGGGAAAACTGCGTGGCTCTCGTTTCCTACTTTTTTGCTTTTACGTTGTTTTTTTTTGTAGGCTTTTCTGTTCGCTGTCGGTTCAACGAAATATTGACATCCGGCTTCATGCCGCTGCGCTGCTACAACTACGTTTCAGCGTTAAATTAAGTGTCGTTTTCCGTTTCTGCCACATTAGGTGTGGTTTAAATTATTCGAAGGCAAGAACCTTAGGTGATGCGCATCTTTGTTTTCATTTGTCGAACTAAGAGTGCTTTATGGTTGTCGCTTTTTTAAAATCGCATTCTAGAACTAGCTGTGCTAGTGGCCCTTCCGTTGCCATAGTTTTTGGAACAACTGATAATTCCTCATCGCTTAAAGTGCTGCTTCAAGCACTGACCAGTCATATGGTTTTTTTTCGATATCTTTCATCTGGCAAGCACTTTTTTTTTAATTCGGAAAAATTCCATTGGGAGCGTTTATGTCTGTGAATAGAAGTAGGGCGCGTTATGCAGACTAAGGTGCTTTCTTTAATCCATCACCACATTTTTGCTCAAAGGGAAAACTGCGTGGCTCTCGTTTCCTACTTTTTTGCTTTTACGTTTGTTTTTTTTTGCAGAGAGTTTATGACCTGGTTGAGAAGTGCATTTAAACTTTCGAAAGTCTTCCATCATATTTAAATTAGATTGTTGTAATTAATGGTCATTTTTGGATCCACTTTTCTCCGTCGATACTCTTTCCACACTAGAATTCGCACTGGTTTTTTTTTTGTAGGCTTTTCTGTTCGCTGTCGGTTCAACGAAATATTGACATCCGGCTTCATGCCGCTGCGCTGCTACAACTACGTTTCAGCGTTAAATTAAGTGTCGTTTTCCGTTTCTGCCACATTAGGTGTGGTTTAAATTATTCGAAGGCAAGAACCTTAGGTGATGCGCATCTTTGTTTTCATTTGTCGAACTAAGAGTGCTTTATGGTTGTCGCTTTTTTAAAATCGCATTCTAGAACTAGCTGTGCTAGTGGCCCTTCCGTTGCCATAGTTTTTGGAACAACTGATAATTCCTCATCGCTTAAAGTGCTGCTTCAAGCACTGACCAGTCATATGGTTTTTTTTCGATATCTTTCATCTGGCAAGCACTTTTTTTTTAATTCGGAAAAATTCCAGTGAAAAGCGAGACATTTTCGAGATGCTGAGAGTTCAAAACATATTCGGCAGACAATGGCAAGGATAAGGAGGAACTGAGCAAAGACAAGAGGGGGCAGGGGGGAATCAGAAAATACATGTCGTACCAAAAACGGTTTCATTGACAAAGATTTTCTTTTTTTAAATTTCATCTTGCATTGGATGGTTGTTCACTGCTTAAATCTCACGTTTCATCCACTCATCACAAATTGGCTTATTAGCTTTTCGTGAGGTTAGGAGAGGCTTTGTTTCATTGATTGTGTTTAATTGTAGCTCTGTTTTAATTGATTCTTTTCTTTGTTCATAACTAAAAAAAGAAACTTGGTAGCAGGTTAGTTTTTTGTAGTTCTTTTCATTATGGATCTTTTTCTTTCAACAAAATTTTATTTTTCATTATTTTATAAGCGAAATGTCGCCTTTAACCAACTAGGAGCTTTCCACTACCTAGTCATAGCGATGTGGTGTCGATGTTGCCTAAAAGTGCGTGATCGATTAGTCTCAATCTTTAGGGAATGAATTTAGATGTTTCGAATTACGCAGCTGCCTGACTCTGCATCTAATCTTTCTTTAAAGAAAAATGTCTTTGTTGCCATCTTTCAATTAATTGTTTGTAGGTTGCGCTGAAATTTTTAATTGCACTTGCGCTTGCCACAGCACCGTTTGAACTGGGCAGCTTTGCAGTTCGAGTTTATATGTTTGTGTCAGGAGGAAGAGAATTATTTCACAAATATATGGGTATGAGTTTATTTTGCAAATATATAGGTATGTGCACTTTGAAGCATGAAATTTTTAAAACTTATAAAAGATCTACATTTCAGTTACCATTATAATGGGAAAGTGATGTTGCCAAAAGTCCAGTCCGGTCGTCTCAGTTTCTAGTAAATAAAAGCTGAATAAAGTACGTGTGTGAAAGGTTCTAGAGGAAAAACGGGGTCGTGGAGGAAACGTTCAGTCCCTGTCGATCGTTTCTTTTATCAGAGAAATATTCGAAATAACTTTAGCGACTTTTTGCTTGGCTAAAATATTGTACGGGCCGAGTAAGAAAGGCTTCGATGCTATGTTCCGTATCATTTTCTGCTCGTTATCGCCAGTTTTCCGTTTTTACCCCACTCGTCACACGTTAATTGACAGTTTCTTACCGACGTCCTCCACTCCCAAACTGAGGTGATAAACTGCACAAACGAGCGAATAGAAATTAGCGAACCGACGTTATTGTCCTAAGTCATACTTAAACGCGTGCAATAAAGTTCGGCAGAAGTCCAAAAAGAAAGAAGAAAGCTCAAAGGCGAGACTCAGGAGGATAGTGGCGTGTATGTAGTGAATATATTGCCTCTTGCAGCAGTGTAAGTTGATTTGAATCTGTTTAGGTACTGAAATGGATGAAAGGATTGAGCGAGATCGGCTTCATCTAGTATGACGTGCGCAAACGAGCAGATTGGCTTAGCTGGTCGCTGTTAATGTTTTCATGTCAGCTTAACTGCAACGCCTCGTTTCACTGGGGTGGCCCGGCCCGTACAGCGATTTTTAGCTGCTGCGCAGCGGTGCCTAGGTGTTTAAATTGCCAATAAAACTGCATTCGTCTTGTTATCTGTAAACTTACTGTGGCTCCCATAAAAATTATTTAGACCTGTATTTCCAGCTTCAACACAGCTTACTTTCACCCGATTCCCCTTCAATCTCCCCGCCATAAAATTCATTGTTTAAAATTCTTGATGGCGTTGTATAGGGTCGTTTTTGCCAGTGGAAAAGGATCACTTTCGGCGGGTCGTTAAAGGGCGAAGTTCAAAATTGGAATTTCGGCGCTTGCAAACATGTGCAAACAGGTGGAGCCACTCGCAAGCTCCAAAGTTCATTTTATTGTTTAATTAGGTTCGCGGGTAGAATGTAACGCAACACTTAAAATACTTGTATTCTTCATCGCCAAAGAATATCGAAAAAAGATTGGTTTTGGAGGGTGGAAAAATGGCTGTTTCACTTATCTGTTCGACCATATCGAGTAGTGAGCTAAGATTTCATTGTTTATGGAAGCCTGCTAAAATCACAACGTACTCTGTGAGGTCCTATTGGGCATTTCTGACAAAGCCGCGCGGTATGGTTGAATGTTCGCCATTCATCGAAAACTGTTGCATTTTTATAGTTCATACAAGAAATTTTCGGTCATGACCGTCTCCCCTTCCCCACCCCACCAGCCAGCAACCCGTTGCCGTCCATTCCTTTGTATGCCAATACTGCTCACCCACTTATCGTCATGTTTTTGCTCCTATCAACATTCTCACTCTCAACTGCTCTCTCTTCTTGTATATTAATTTCGTAACTTACTCTGAGAACTCGTGTTCGCACGCTTCAAAAGTGGGTCTTTATGGAGATCGTCATGCATAATTCGCGGTTGTGACTATTTGCAAAATTTGTCATCATTGTTTTTGTTTGTTCCATTAATCCGAGCTGAGGGCACGCCGTACTTTGTTCTTTTAGACGACGGTTGTTTTCACATTATTCACTGGATTAGGAAAATGCACCCCCAATGATTAAACATGCGCACAGTTGGAAATGCATGCGGCTAACAACGGGGGACAAGGGAGTGAAGGAGCAGCTATGCAAGCTCCCAGCGGAGAGGCGCAAGTGCACTTTAAATTATGCTCAGCAGCGATATTGTACACAGAGCAAAGGGAATAGATATGTTACGTCAGACAGGTGTCCTGTGAACAGCAACTCTTGGCATGGTGAGGGGAGAGGGAGGGGAGGGGACTCCATCGAGGGAGCGGTTTGCTCGGGCAAAGTCAGGGAATCGTTTAGGCGATAATTTTTTCCTTGTTTGAGAGATGTCGAGGTCGAAGCGACCTTCGTTGGAGAATGCTTTGGCTGAGCGGGCCCAGTCGGGGAGCGATTTGATGGTAAAAATTAGAACGTCGCCTCCCCTTCCTCCAGCCAAAAGCACACATTTTCGCAAGTTTAGGAGGTCCGCAAGCGCTGAGCGAATTGACAGCGGGAGGGGACGAAAAGGACTAGTTGACTAAGAAAAATTAGTCGATGAGAGGAGTCATGATAGAACCATGCTTCTGGCTGTGTGCATGCTTAACTGTTAATAGCGTATTTTCAGTAAGTCAGGCAGAATGAAACCGAGCAAAAACTGATGGTGTTTCGTGTCTTTCCCATCGAGCTTAAAGTCGTCTTTCGGTGATGATTTGTCACGTATTGTTTTATGTGTTCTTGCTGACTGTATGGATGGAGCCTTCATTGCATGCGTTTTCAGTCTTGGATGGTGGTCATCGCTTTAAGGTGATCCATTTTGGCCTTTGTTGTCACTGTGGGGCTCTTATTTGATAGAGTCATAAAAATGAGAATGGAACTGTGGATGGTATTGTTGTTTGCGTCGAGAAAAGAAGTCGAGCAGCTCTTATTGCTTTTCTACACCAACGGTCCTTGACGTTCAAGCCAGCATCAATGTTGATGAAATGAAAAAGTGGAAGAAGCACTCAACTTGCCCGTTTTTCCTCTTTCGCTTGTGTGTTTTATGTTGCCATGCTAGCTTGTAAGCCATGCTCACGTGCGAGGGATATCGCTCGATGACTGCAACTATTTCTAAACTCTTTCTTTGAGTGCAACAATGAGTTCAATGGAACGTGCGCATCACAATCAGCATCGTATTTAGTTTTCTGGCCACGTTTCATATGTTCGTTTAGCACGTTTGGTTGCATTACGAAAGCGCCAGTTGACGTTTGCAGAGATGTTAGAGAGTATGGTTAAGCAGAGCTTAGAGGTGGCCAGCAGAAATGTTCTCGTTGTATAAATTTGTCCAAGTACTGCTCAGGTTGACAGGCTTGCGTTTTTTCCGCTAATTTTTTTTTTTGCTTAACACATCACGCAATAATAGGACGTGCCCGTTGGCGCTTTTGTCGCTGCGCGGATGTTTACGGCGTTATGCATGTGCTGTTCGTGTGAGTCCTGCAACGACAGTGTTGATTTCGTTTGGCTCAGAGTCGACTTAGCTGACTCTTACGTTCGTTCTTTTATGCGACACTGCATGCAAATGCTTTTGGAGTGCGCATGGGTGCGTCATACGCACGCACTAATCATCAGTTTCGTGAGGAGCGGTCAGTCCCTCTCTCTCTCTCCGTATTTCATCGTTGAAATTCTCACTGTAAGATGTTGTTTTTGAATTCGGGGTGATTGGTGGTTAGGGCAGGAGCGAAGAAGTGAACAGCAAATAGAGAGTGTACAATGGGAATGAGGGGTGGATATACAAGAATAGATTAACACATCCTTTCCGACTCTCCTTTTATTAAATATCGTTCTTATTTCGTATCTTACCCATAAAAAAAGCTTCAAAATTTCTTCGAAGTTTGAGCTTCTTTTATTCCGGTTTGCATAGAAGTTTGTTTTAATGCCTAAAACGTTTTTATATGTCGAATCTTTTAAGAATTTTTAAAATGATTTCTTAGGCACAAAGCAAGCGCACAATTTGATAAGATTTTTCAATGTAATGTTGTTGCATTGTCAGTCATCGGCATAGGGAAGAGCGCACATTCGGCAATCAACATGTACGAAACGCATTTGAAACGATAAGTGAAAGATATAAATTTATGCTAACAGAGGGATGTGGATCTGTTGAATCATAAACAAGTAAATAGCGAATAATAAATAAATAAATAATCATAAATGAATGATTATTATTGAGGCATAAATAAATGAGCCATTAAATAATAAATAACGAATCATAATTGAGTCATATACAAGTAATCTTAAACGGTCGGCAAATATTGTATGAAATGTTCAACCTTGCTTGTCGTAAGCGTTAACGGGCTTTAGTGGCTTCACTTAGTTTTCTTCGCGTTTTCTAACTCTTGTGCAATTTCCCATACTGTTGCTTCCTGCACACTTCTAACATCGCCCACATCTTGGATGTGATGCTCATCGTACTGCTCCTGCAATTTTTCCGATCGTCTGTTGCTGATGCTGCTTTATGGTTTTGCGTTTAATATGTGTTATTTACGCGTACGTTTAATATACGTTTCATCGTATGCGTGAAACGTGGTATGGAACGTTCACGAAAACTTGGAAGGGGAGGAGGTAGGTTTCAGTGTTATGTGCACTTACTGTGGTCATTAATGTGAATTATTTTGTGTGTGACATACGAGCATTGCGTGCACCATTCCAGTGGCTCACCATCCTCTTGCTTTTTATATCGGCAGCCATGCTGTTGGCTTCTCATAAAAGACAAGAATTAAACTGTCTTCGCAGTTTGCTTGCTACGGCGTGCTTATTTCCGCGAACCGCACCGGACGCATTAACGTTATTTTGTATTTAGCGTGCACAACTAAATTGTAGTTTATTGAGAAGTTCGGTGAGTGCACAGTTAATGCGGCGTGAATGCATCGTGTTTTGCTTCCCAAATTCACTCGATTGTATCGCGTTCACGTTCGGCTGTCATCTTGGCTCAGCTAACACGCGAATGAGCGCTTCTTTTCGGGTTCAGTGGTGTACGCATAACGTTTTCGCTGATGCATTCTTTTTCTTTCGTACTCAAATCGTTGAGTGTTTTTGAGTCAACGCAACTGGCTTAGGTATGGCTCGATATACGAGAAATAAGCCTTTTTTGCTGATCAGAAAGCAAATAGAGAGGATTTATGAAAAATTCGTTTATCTTAATCAGCTGATGAATTAAGACAAAAAGGGTGGTAATGTCTGTACAAAATCCAAAGTAAATAACTATTTTGCTGTATTCCCAAATTTTTGTAAATGGTTCCTATTGTCTAGAAAGATTTGGAGGAAAAGTAAAGTAAGTTAAGAAAACGTTTCCTGTTGGCGTTATCTCACAGCGAGTCCAGACGGTTTTTTCTCCTTTCTTGGCGGCTACTTAGGACAAAGAGCATCGTATAAGAATTTCTGCCATCTTTAGTGACCTCAGTTTATTGTGACCGTTTCGTGATTTGAATTTTTTTTTCGTTGGCCCCATGATGTTCATTTCCGCATTTGATGGGTTTGGTATATTCAACTGTTTTGTATGGGGAAGGCGTAGTTCATTGATAAGTGAATGAGCCTCACATTGTTTGATGAGTTTTACCGTTAATTCCCATCACGCTTTTTTAGCACAGAGGAGGCGCATAGCAATTTTCGCATGTTAGACCATTTTAAAAGAAATTATCATGCATTGCAAGCTGTTTTATGCTGACTCTACTTAGCATTCTCGGCGATTTTCCTAACTTCACATCGACCGCCAATTGAAGTCAACATTTTTGTGGCTGCTGGTTTTACTATTCTTCCAGAATCCTATTTTCCTCTCGTCCACCGCATTACCTCAATATCTCTTCTGTCTTCAAATTAGTTCGATTTGATCCCGTGGTAATCATTTCTGAGAAAAACTCCATTATAAGTGTGGTGTAAGGGACTAAGTATATTTTCACTTTTGACCTCCCAGTTAACAAAATTCGTATGGATTATCGAGGTACAATAGATGTTCTTCGACTGCAGGGAGCTAATAATGCATGCATTCAGTTTTTTTATTCCTCAGAAAACCAGCAGCCACAAAAATGTTGACTTCAACTGGCGGTCTAAGTGAAGTTAGAAGAATCGCTGAGAGCGCTCAGTAAACAATGTGGAATATCAGTAGTTGGAAAATTCATAGAAAAGAACAGCTAAGCTGGCTCTGCGTTAATTAGGGAAATGTTTTATATCGAAAGACATTTTTTGGCTCGAGTGAATTCTGCGAGCCTTGGCCGTTTGCGGTGGTTCAAGAACTAGTTTCAGGAGAGCCTGAACACGCACACAGGATATTTACTGGCTCAAAACCATCGGGAATTTCGTACTGATCAAGAGAAGAGTACCGTCTAGCATACTTAGTTGTCCACACTGCCTTTTGTGAGAAAAAAATCCACTAACGGGATCACCAGGTGGTTTCGTTGAGGTTTCGTTCATAATTATATCGTATTTCAGACTTCCTTGAAATGGGTTGAGCTAGCTGTAGTCTCGATAAATGTGTGAATGGTGTTCCCAGGGATACTTTGGGGCATAGCAACTACTCAGAAAATAGCTGTCCATTCGGATTAGTTGTCTCATTGTTACGTAGGTTCCACAGTTCAAAGAATCAGGGAAAGCGGTTGTTGTAATACTCGTCGATCGCAACCGCAATTGTTGAAAATGGCACCGCGTCAATTCTGCGGTAGGATGCTTCGATCACAGTCACTGTAATATTTTGGCATATCCGCCACGCACGTTTCTGTCACAGTAGTGCTCACTTATTTTGCGTTATCGCTAACTAGAACATTCGCTGGATCACTACGAAACTGACAGCGGTTAAGGTGAATCGAGAGTGTGAACTGAGCGAACGATTCTGGTGCAGAGCTGCTCGAGTTTTTTTTTCAGAACTGCTTGGCCGCATTTTTTTTCGTCTCGGCTTGAACCCCTTTTTTTCGTTTGCATTTTTCTTTGTATTCTCTTTTGCATAGTCTCGTCGCTCTCCCATCCAAGAGTAATCTGCAGATATCACTGCCGCTCGTGATGGTTGTACTACAAGTGAGCGTGTTGTTACTAATCGCCGTAGCAGCAATATTCGCATGCAGACGTGCTTCAAGTGTCATGCCACGCAGTTGTGAACTCTCGCCTCCACCACCCGCCGACACCAACAGCTAATTGCGGCTGCTTCTCGGGATTCACTCGATTACGCTGTCATTCTGGAACAGCTCTTCGATAGAGGGGATGGGGTAGGCAACGAGCCGTCCTTCCTTCTTTTGGTGAAACTTTGTATGGTGATTTTAGTCTCAGTCACTATCCCTCCCTTTTACTTCAATGATGACGATTTCTTTTTGAACTAAACAATTGTCGGTTGGCTGGATATTCAAATTTTGCTAACATTTGCTCGTTTTTGTGTGACTATGCCCGATCGCGTGGTCGCTGAACAGTCGCATACAGGCGGCCATCGCGGCATGCAAGTGTTCCAAGGTCGGTTTTGTAGCATATGCCGATGTTTATGTGAATTCTGAGGCGCTTAGCTGCTACTGGAGGCGTATTGACATATGCTTGCAATAGTAGTCCCCCAAAAGTGGTTTCCTAATTGAATAGATGGAATTATAAGTGTATGAGCGGCATATGATTTACCTAAATAACTACCGATGTGGACATATAAACAGCGGTTCTTTGCTTGTCTATGGTTGCAGCTTTTTGAGGCCAACTTTGTTCCCTCCACTGCGAACACGGCGCATGCTTTTTTGTGTAATAGTTTGTTCCAGTCCGCGATATCTTCGCTTAGCTGCTTTGCCGATTTCAATTTGATAAGGTTTTTTTCGGGTGCTATGAGTTATTTTGTTGCAGAACATATAATTAGACTGATCAGGAACTGAGGAAAGATTTCGCGACCATGGACGCAAAGTGTTTGCTGCTTTTGAGATGCTCGATTAACCGGTGTGATTTTTGTGTATCTAATCCGTTAGGTGCTCATCGAAGTGACCGTAGATCTTTCGACTGTCTCATCGAGTGCTTTCCTCTTTTGTTGTTTATTTGGCTTGCTATAGTGCATTTTATTTACTGGTCTTCATTTAAGTTATTACGTTTATTGCAACCACTCTCTTCACTCCTTTTTCTCCATTAGTCACAATCCAGCGTATGACTGTTGTTGCTTTTTGTCGATTGCATCCTCAGTTACCACTCCCCTCATCTGAAAATGGGCGGTACTCAGTTATGTCGAAAAACGCGATCCAGTTAACTATTAATCTATTAGTTGTAACGATTTCAAAAGTTGTTCGTTCTTTCGCACCAAACACTGTTAACACGGCCGTATTCGCACATACATGGAACGTCCTAGATGTATATCGTTTTATGTGATATGCTCTCATCGAGCTGACATATGCAGCAGCATTGTAGGCATTGACTGCACCTAATTAGCTTTACTGAGAGCATTTCCAATTGCAAAATAACTGCACAGTTCAGTTAACCTTCTACTGTGGCCGTTTTCGGTCAAAGGACACAACAGATTCAGTTTTTTTTTGCGGAGTATTATTTAATGTATGTTGTCTCGATCTCTTAAATTGCATTTGACCTGAGCAGTTTTGTCTTTGGAAGGGGTGGAGTAGAGAGAGAGAGAAGGGAGAGGGCAGGGCATTTATTCTGATTTGTTTTCTTCATGTTTGTGTTTCGTCGTCAGTTTTGGTGGCAGCCAATTTGTTGCAGTGCCCAAGCAGCTAGAATGCATGCATGTTCAGTAGTTGTTTACTTCTTAAGAATGATATCGATTTGATATTTCCGGGATAAGTTCGGTCGTATGTGACCCGAAGCTTAAGCGCTTTTGTTTATAAAAGTTGTTTTTCGCTTCGGGTCATTTTCAGGCAGTGTATTCACCACTTGTTGACAATTAGCGAGTACATTCTTTCCCTTTCAATAAGTCACTTCGTGTTCTTCGCGGCTTTTACATCATGTCTTGCCATATCTGTTCCCATTTTATTTATGTGCCTTTCTCTGTTGATCTGATTGATCGTTTTCTGCCTTGAAGCGCTGGAATGAGTTCCGCCGGAAATGGACAGATGAATGCAAAGAACGTTGTGCGGGTTTGGAGATGACAAACGAATATTGTTTCAAACTTTTATGAGCCCGTTCTTTTTCATTTTCTTAGAAGCCTTATTTTTCTTATTGCGGCACAGTTCGATAAGTTCAGAGGTTTGCGAAAGCTACTAGTTACTGACTGCTTTCCCTTTTCACTGTGGGCGTCTCTGAACAGCTTTTTTTTATGGTCATATCCTTTACTACATAGAATAAAACCGTAATAAAGAACATGTGAGAGTTAAATACAGGGGAATTTTTTGTATCCCTTTGTATAATAACAGTTCCCTGACGACTAATTTTGACAAAAGGTTAATCGGAGCTTTAAATTAACAACTGTAAACTAATTTACTCGAAGTCATAGTATTTTAAATGTTCTGCAACGACGACTTATGTTTTTCTTTTTTTTCAGTAGTGAAAAGGAAGGCAAGAGAACGTATGAGATTATGTTATATTTGTTTGTGAACCATTAAGAGATTTTAACAAATTGCTTTGTATGACATATGACGTCTTAATGTGGTTATGTATAGGGGTAATTGCCAGGAATTGATACGGATTTAAAACTTGATGCGTTTTGAAGTTTATTCCGGAAGTCAGCAGCGTATTTTGAAAACCCGTTTTGTTTTGCGTCAATGTCATTTTAATAAAACGGTGAAATCCTGAAAATGAATTAGTGCGCCCATGTCGGCTTTCAAATACAACGGTTAAATTATAAGTTTTATAGATTGATGAGCACTGTGACGTAGTTTATTTTCATCTTCATTTACGAACTTAAATATAGTAATAATATTAATTCGATGCTTAACGAAATGTCCTTTTGACCGGCTAAACGTTTCGCTGCACTCAAGAAACACAAGAGTGAGGGAATGAAGTTCGGATTAAGTGCAACTCAAAAAACGGGAAGCTCGACCGAAAAGGCGCACTTGCATGTGTGTGTGTGTGTGTGTTATTGATCATCGATTTCAGATATAAATGTGCGTTCGCAGATCTAGCTCAGGAGGCCCAGTGTTTTGCTGTCTGTGTTGTTTTCAAGTTTTTAAATGCGTGTTATGCCTATCATAAATAAATTTTACCCACGTAAACTGCGTGTCGTTCGCATTCTACAACTTAAATATACTACGAGTTACCCGACCAGTCGTCTCTGAAAACACCGATAACACGGAACATTGTTAAGTGGAGGAGGAGAGGGAAAGAGGGTTAAGGAAGGGGAAGGGGAGGAGCAGTAATTCGGATTAGACGGGTCTGCTGTTTTGTTGAAATAAGCTTTTTTTTGGATGGTAAGTACAGTGGATAAAATTCGATCCATTTCGCTCATTCGTTCAAACGTACTTTGTAATGACGATGGCACTATGCTGCATTATGTGAGATTTTGAATGCGCGCCCTCCAGAATTTAGGATGGAGTTGAGGAAAAGTGGCTTCGGATGGGGGAATATGCAGTATTCACTGATTGCACCGAACACCTAAAACTAAATTCAAAACCGTGGTATATTGGAGTGTAGGCTGCGATCAGCAAACGCTTTTTCGGATGGGCGAGATACCTGAAGCAGATCACGGGCCTCGTTGAGCGTGTCGTGTGAACGTCAGTTATGTGCTAAAGCTTGGTTTGGGGAATTGTCGAGGTGCTGTAATGAAAATGGAATGTCCATGAGCTCGAAGAGCTTCCAGGTGGGCTTTCATTGCGCCAGCTACTTAAAATTTTGTTTCTTTCGGCGCACGTCTTGGGCATCTGAAAATTTTTTGCGAATGTAGCGCACTGATCGCGTCTGGCAGGCTGTTAAGGTGCTGTTTATTATATTACGGCTTTACGAACCTGCTTTCATTGGGCACTATGCTTAACTTCGATCTTTTCCATTTTGCAAGCACGTTATGCAGTATGCAGTGTTTCCTTAATCAGTCACCTCTGCCTCATCTGTCTACGCTGTAATTTTAGCGGTGAGTGCAGGTCGGTGATCACATTTCTCACCTTCAGAGTGTTCGTTTAAAGGCGGATGAGAAGGAAGGGTTCAATGGGGTTTTGTGACGTTTGCGAGGGATTGCCTTTCACCGATCTCGTCCGTTGGACGAGGCTGGCAAGTTTACTTGTTGCTATGGTGCTTTGTGAAGCACGTTAAAACCTTAAAATATTTGACAGAATAATAAACACCCAAAAATACGAACGTGTCTGCGAATGTTGCTGCTGGAGTAAGAGAAGTATGCGGTGAACATTTTTTGTAATGAATGGAGTCTTGCAGTGAACGCTGAATGATACGTTCGGGATTTGCTGCATGGTTTTCTTCTCTTTTTTTGCAGTTGAAACTCATATCACTGAGCTGGGATGAAAGCAGTTAAGCAGCAGTGCGCCAAGTGGCGCGAGAGTTTACCCCATTCGGTCCATCCATTCTCTAAATGTTTACCTGTGCGTTTGTTCTTGCGATCTCTGATATACGGACTAAATACTATGAGAGGAATGATATTTGCAAATGTACTGGACGGTATTCGTTGAAATGACACCACCATAGTGCGGGACACTCCTTTTACAGATCGGTTGTCTTCACTTTCTTGAGAGGGGTGACCTTTGTGTTTCTAGTTTGAAACAAATTTCTCGGAATTCCTATAGTGCCGAATGTAATAATATCGTTACAATGAAGTAATGTCCAAGCATTCATTCTCTGTGCACATTGCCGTTATGAGAAATTCTGAATTTCACTGATCATCTTTTTAAGCTATCTTTTTTCCACAGGGTTATTTTTGTGTGTTTTTATCGAGAAAAGGTAAATGATATCACTGCAGTGAAATCATATGCAAGCGTTACTCTTATTCGAGCAGTCCTCTTCCGCACTTGAGCACATATTCATTTAAGTCGTAAAAAAACATTATAGTATTTGTGTGAAAAGCCATCTCTGTGATCGAATACACACGTCGATCCCGTTTAAGGCATCGCATTGATTTTAAGCATGGACACTTTCCGAGGTGTACGTCCTCTGAACAGGAATTGCCTGCAGCCATACATAAGAAGCAAAAAGGAAGTTTTTCATGGCATGAAAACGAAATTAAACTATAGTAAGAAAAGTCATGCAGAAAATGAGCGTGAGAAGGATATGCGACCATGAGATGATATTTCCCTTTTCGGTATCGCCCAAACTTGCTGTCTCTGTTTGTGAAGTGCAGTACCTGAATTGCTGTTGCGAGTACTGTTTTACAGAAGAAAAGAGGGCTGGTTCTGCTATCTAAAAGTAAAGTTTTTGTTTTACTGCTTATCCGAAAAAAATAGGCACTAAGTTCTGGACCCCTTTTCTCCTCACAGATTAGCATGGCATTCGAATAAAATAGCGGTCACTAGTTTATCCTTCGGCTGGCTTCCGCTTAGTCGAAACTTACAAGTAACCAAACATCCATATTGCTGTCATGTGTGAAACTCTGCGAAAGTGTGAAGGGAACTTCTAATGTGTATCGGATGTGGCTTTCATTGGTGTGATGTTTACTTCATAGTGCGATCTTTTCAACGCACTGCATTTTCATCGTATTCTTATCAGCAACGTAAGATGATTGCTTATCACTTCAAGAATTTGGACGGTAGAAGAATTCTTATGCTTATGTATTTCGCTTATTGTTTCATATTACGTGACCCATTTATGCGATCATTCAGCTGCGTAAGGCCGTCACCCTTGTTGGCTGCACGCAACGATGCGTGAAAAAGCACTCCAAGTGGCAGCTCACCTACACATTTTGGGTGGGCGTTAGCCACATTCAAAACTTGTGCACAGAATGACATTAGAATCGATTACCAAATAGCGAGAGGTTTACTGGGTGTGGTGACTTATTCACTCAGTGGCTGCGATTGTACTTTCTTCGTCATTCATTTCTACCATCACCTCACTAGTGCAGCGTATTTATGAGCTAGGAAAAGATGTAGTGTTTGGATAAAATGAATATTGTTTTCAGAGTGAACCACCGCCTGAGTCGATAAGTTTCGGGGATTTGCGTTCGGCACCAGACTGTCATCCGGAATGTGCTGGATGCAGCGAATCGCGTTCGGCAGTCAGCTGTTTTGCGTGCAAACATCTTACTCAGTCGTTAAGGAACCGCGCCGGGTTCAAGTAAGTTTCTCGAGTATTTATTTATTTTCTCATGTTTTTTCTCACTGCTTATGTTTAGATAAGTTTATCATTTCTTCTTTGAGGCATTCGTTTATATTTACAAAGTTTCAAGTGTCTCTCTCTTCATGTTCTCATCACTGCACAATACTTTTTTTCAAGCTGTACGATTAGGCTTGATGGTATGGCATGATGATGTGCTGAAGTAGGAATGTCTGGTTAATTGCCGATGCTTCGTTTCGACAATGGCGGCCCTCAAATGCCTCTTCTCTCCTGCTATGGGGGGGAGGGGGGAAAGGGGGATCCTTCTAGTTGCAGGCCATTTCTGCTTCAAAATCGTCGTGTAAACTGGCATAACCGCCATGAGCTATCAACACTCGCCTCCAAATAGCGGAAAGCAAGAATTAGGAAAGGGTGACTCGTTCTCCTTTCATTTCTCCAGTAGTCTGCCAGTGCTTCTCTTTTCATTTGTGGATTGGTGCAGTGGTGCTCATTTCCTTACTTAAGAGCTAAGTTATTCGACAGCTGTACCGGAGATTTTAATTGCGCAAGAGATGACGTGCCAAAGTTTACATTTGTCGCTGTTGTCGTGTATCTGGTTTAAGATGAGGTGAGACGAAGTGTTTCGATTAGTAAGCACCCCTTGTCTCCTTAAATCGTTTGCTCATCAGCGGTGGTGAAGTTAGACTTCAACGCTTTTCTCTTTTTTAAATAAAACATGTGATACTCCTGTCCACTATCTTAGCTGTTCTTTCCATCCATCATTCTCTTGTTTGCTCAGCAGCAAAAATACAGTTCTGCGTTTTGTTTTACGTTCTCCTTTTGCTGCAGTTTCTCATCTTATTGTTGGAGCTTTTTTTAAAAGAATTTTGCGCGGCGATCACACACTTGAGGTGATCCTAGAAAAGCGTTCGTGAATTGTAGAAATTTGTAAGCAAAATGAGAATTCAGGCATGTGTTTTGGCTACAGATGCCGAAATCAGCTTTTTTAAGTCTGTATATCGCCTTACTTCGTTAAGTGTTTTGCTAATAGTCTCCTTTGTTACTTCTTGTTAAAGAGGTAAGTAGATTTATGTTCTGAAAATGCTTTTATCGTAAAGTAGTGCATATTGCAGATGTGTGTCGCACTGCGACGAGGGCTTCTTCGTCGAAGGCGACAAATGTCGCGTATGCAGTCCGAATTGCAAGAGTTGCGTCAAGGCCGAACAATGCCAAACGTGTCCTGGTGCAAAACTGCTCATCGACGTTGACCATTACGCGCATCTTGATCATGGGCAGTGTGTTGACGCATGTCCTGAGGGTCTCGAGGCCGACTGTAAGTGTTCGAATTATTTATAAGTCTTTCCACTGCGTCAACCGGCATTAGTTACATGCAACACGCAGCCGAATTTTAGGTAAAAACGAAAGCCGCTCTGGGGAAAATTAGTAAACAGACGAGAAAGGGAAAAAGAGAAATAAGGAAAAACATGCACGTTCATTACAAACTGTCGCGCATCGTTACCTTCTGCTACGGAAATGGAGTACATGCAAGCATAAATTCAAAATATTCATCGTATTGTATGCCTCATCTGAAAACAGCGAAATATATCCATATTTTTGAGAACGAAATGTAATGCAAAGGTTATTTGTATAATGTAGAAGTTAACTTGCATAGGGTCGGGAAAAAATTGGTGTCTAAATGAAGCGAATCGATCGACAGCTGTCTTCACCAGGGCTTAACGGGCCAAACGACTAAGTCGTTCAAATAGCACAATGTTCAAAGATAATTTCGGCCTTTAGGAAACCTTTTTTCAACACTGGTCACAATATTTTAAAGCGCACATTCCAACTGTTGAAGCAGACGTGGTATTGGTAAAGCGCACACAAATGAGAGCAGTTATATTCACATTTATACATAAGAGTACTTACTTATAAACGTAGATGCAGCTTTAATGACAATCGCTTGTAAACGAAACATCTTCACGGTGTCGAACGACCACTGATCGCACAGGCTGATTATCATTATTCCATCATCGGAGACATAGGATATAACAGAAAAAGGGGGGGCAAAATGAGTGAGCAGCCGCACAACTTGAAAAGCAGAAGTCAAACGTTGGTGCTTCGCAGTGTGACACTAGTATTTCTCAACCCCTCATGCGGGATTACTTCTATATTATGCAAATAATCTCCGATTGGCTTCATCGTATGAGGAAGCTTCAGAGGATTCCGAGCTGAGTGATAGAAAAGGGAAAAATGTATAATCAAAATAACTCCTGTTCATTATTGGCTGTAGCCTCATTTAATATTTGTTTTGTCGCTTTCAATTCAGTGAGTTAAGTAATTCCGAATGTCTTGTGTGCCTTCATAAACGTTTTCTTTTTAGATACGATCGCCATTCAAGCGCGCTGCGTCCTGAAAAAGAACGTCTGCTCAGTGGGTTATTACGAGGCACCAAACCGTGTGTGCACTGTATGCGATGATGCATGTGCTACATGCCATGGTCCTGGTCCACTACAGTGCGACTCTTGTGCCCCGCACTACAGTAATCTCTCGGTAGGCTACTGTAGGCCATGTTGTGCTGACAATCAGGACCCGATGGAGATCCACTGCGGTTCGTTTGCACATTTTGGAAATTTTTGGTGGTTGAACACCGCTGTATATGTTTAGAAAGTCAAAAATGAGCGACGATTTCTCTGTTGGTTGGGCGTTTCACCCTAAACTGCTGTCGTCATTCAGAAAAGGAAACACTGCGATAGTTGTTCACGGCATATCAGCATCACCATGACTGCTAACTTCTGAATTATTTTGCAGCTATTCGTTGTGGAACCGCATGAATTAATTTATCCGCCTGACACATTGTGCCTCAAAAGGCAGGCATGTGCACTCCACTATGTGTCATATAAAATTTCCCAGCAAACCATGGTGATTCGATCCTCTCATTTTCTTCAGATCATGGTTTGCTGACGACGACGTAGTTTCCCGGCTTACGGGAACATAATGTGATAGTTTTTTTTTTCATTTCCTACGCGAAAAAGATGTAGATTTAGAACAAGATACAAAATTTTTCATTATATGATCTAGAAGCCGCTAACAACGGCTTCATTATTAGCCCCTGCAGGAACTTCCTGCGTTGTCTGTTTTTGACCGAGTTTTTTCACCATTTCATATTTTCATTCCCCAATTTGTCCACATATTTCCTCGCTAGGATCATTTGCAGGGATCTTGGAGCAATCGTGAAAACAAGGAGATAGTCAAACCATTCGATTTGTTTTTGACCTCAGAATTCGTGTACCCTCGCACATATTAAAAAATTTGTCCCTGCATAACCGCTACAACGTCTATGCGTTGTGTTGAAACAGTTCGGGGAATTTTTCTTTTTTTCTACCATCCCCCTGCACTAACTATTCAAACTGAAGTTGCATTTGTCTGAAGTTGGATGCAGTTAACGGATATGGAAAATGAATAGCTGTTCATCAAGAAGTTCTCACTTGCGATTCCGGAATTGTGCATTTACTTGTGTTCCCTGTGAAACCGATTTTTGTGTGCATGGTCGACTTAATATCTGATCTTCAGCTGTATGCAAGGTGTTTATGAAACTTAGGCGCAACGCAGCAGTAGCATACACAGTAGTGGCTGCAGTCAGTTCGTTTAAGGTTTTAACTAGAATATGATGTTGAAATAAACTGCTAGAGAACACATTCTTTTGTTAAGTATAACGTGGTGATTGCCAAGCAAGTAATGAACGCGTTACTCTTTCATATTGCTTGGCTAGCTGTTAAGTTTGGCGACGGGAAGAAGTTTACTGTTATTACGTAATTGAAGTGATGATTTTTTTTTAGAAGACTGTAAGCTGACTGCAAGTCAACGAGCTCAGAGACGTCATTCTGGGTTTCAAACATTTTTGATGTTTGCGGTAGTGTTGGCCTTAGTGTGCTGTGCGTTTGGTGTTATGCTGAAGTTATACGCAAACGGAATGTGGAACTCACCATCCAGAAACAACATCGAGTCAGTGGTCGCTCTTGCTTTTTCCTTCTTTTTCTGAATTTATGAAAATGGCATGGGCGGAAGAGACGTTGTTCGAGAAAGCTGTAAGCGTTAAGCATTCAGGCTTTTTATGTATCGTGGTTCTCTTTTGGTGTGGTGATTTTGGTTGAGTGCGACATGGAATGGTTGAAATTTTTATGTATTCCAATTTGTAGGAGCATCGAAATTTTTTTCTTAATTGTACCTTTATTGAACCTTTTCAACTAAGAGTTTCATAACAATGAAGAAATTGATATTCACTGAAACAACGTCATATAGAAAATGAACAGAATAGGAGACCAGTTATCGTGGTCGGTTTCAGTTACACGCCACTGCCAGCACAAAGTTCGCTGAACGTCGATGACTCCAGTTCAGAGGCCGAGTCCGAGTTCGAGCCAACCGACGTTGTCACGACCAAGTGAAATCCTGACGCGACTTTCTTACTACTATATGAGCTCATGCGTCGCCAGACGTAAGCAGCGCTTCATAGAAAAAAAAAAGCTGCGAACAGATGCCTCATCACTTTTCCGTCCTCCAAATTCCTTGCGCCGTTCACTATAGCTTTTCTTGCATAGGTCGGTTCTTCCGCATTCTTTTTCTCCGTCATTTGAGAAAACGCAACATATTTGTATTCTGTGAATTGTCTGTTGATTTCTCTATCGTTGGTCCTTCAAGAGTGCTATTGAAGTAACGTGAAGGATGGAAGTTACTGGATGAGATTATTCCAGGAACGGAGGCCGGAAGAGGAATAAGATGTGAAGCAGATGTGCAGCAAAGGGCTTTCTCTGCTACAGTGTGTACTGTTATTGTCGTCGTGTTAGTGAACATTTATGTGGTGCAGTTGTTTAGTATATTAATGATTGTTGCAAAAACTAGCAGATTTTGTGAGGAATCGATTCGAAAAGCTTATGCTTTTCCAAACGTTTCGAACTTCCACTGACGTTGCTTATGTGCTTTTTTTTAAAGTTCAATATGTATCGTTGTGACGAGCCTGATGGGGCCTACAAATTCCGTTATCCTTCACTTACTATGTTTTCGTGATTGTGATATTTTTTAAATGTTTTTGGCAATTCGTTCGGAAAGTCCGAAGCTTTGATCATATCACTTTTGTGGCGTTTTATTATAGATGGTAATTTTTTCTGTGTGCTGTTCGAATGTTTTTGGTTTTTCATTTATTCCGTTTCCGCCCAAGTGAATCTTTTTTAAGATCCCTTACATTCCTTCCTTGTTAATCCGCAAGGTGCTTCAGCCGATCGTATACGATTTTACATTTAAGTGCGAAAGATTATCATAAATGGATGTATCTTACTAGATTAATTTTGAAGACGAATGTCGCTCGGCTAACTGTTAGCTTTTTCTCTAGTCGCTTTCCTCATACCGTTTTATGTCCTTTGGAATGCGAAAAGCAGTCAGTTTCACTTTAGAATTAGCAAAAATTTTTAGTTGATTTTTATTTGAAGCGTTCAATAGGTGACATTTTTCGGGATCTCAAACATTTATGCGTAATAAGGGCATTTCAGTTAATTGTCCAGTTGCCTTCAGTATTTGTCGTATGTTGGTTACGGTTTCAGTGTTGTTGTTCACTTCTTTGTGGTGCTTGTCCCACTAAAATTTTGCTCTTTAGTTGCTTTGAATTCTTTATGCAGAGACGTATTCGTTTCTTCATGTGCCTCGCTTTCGTTTTTCTCCACAACGCCAAAAAATTAATGGCAAAAGTCAATTTGAAAAACCTATGATTCTGCCAGATTTGTCATTGCGGATTTATTTTCGAACAATTTTATTTTTCACGTGTCTAATATTTCTGTTAGTGATCGATACAAATCTGGTCGTTTTTTTTTTAGCTAAGAACTTACGCTGAGTCTATTTGAAGCCATTGTTGCTGTTGAAAGGTGACTTGAAATTGGAGATCTAAGCGAATTTTTTGAAGTTTCCTTCACTTCGAGCAAATAACTAACTGTTGGACAGAAAAGATTCTGTAAGTCATTGCCGCTACTCTCTTATTGGATAACAACGAAATTCGCGAGCGCACAGTGATATGTGCTCGTTGCATTGTTGACGTGTTTCAGTGGCGCGTGCCTTGTCGACTTCTTGCTTTTATTCACTTTTCGATTTCCACGTATGGGTAATCTCTTTCTCGCCCTCTCTCTGTGTGTCACCCCCCCCCACCCCCTAACCTCTCTCTCTCTGTCCCCCCCCCCCACCCCCTAACTCCCCACTCATGAAATATACAGCCGCCTCTCTACCTAGCTGTTGTAAAAATTCAGTCCTCTATCCGTACCTCCCCCTTCCTCTCTGTTTATAAAAACGCAGCATTTTATATGTATCTGTTGTCTGTTATAAAGCCCTCCATCTATACTTCCTTAAACTTTTGCGTAAACGTCCTTTTTTCGTACACGTCCGGGGTGAAAAATGAATGAGTTGAAGTCCTTATCAGAGATTTTTTTAAAGCAAAACTTTCTTCTCTTCGTTCAGCGTCTGTTCCGTTCTATATCAATTTTTGGGTTAAGATGGTCTTAGAAATGCTGCAAATGCAATTTATTTTTTGTGAGGAAATTAAATAAGTAAGCGATAGAACGTTAACTTTTTATCATTTTCACATGCGTTTCGATCATTTCATTTGCATCTTCATGTTTCCGAATAGTTTTGCTTTTGAAAAATATTTTGTTTGATACCTCTATAGTTGCTTTGAGCTGCTGACAGGGTTTTTGACGATAGAGTCAGGTTGTTGTTTTTATTGGAGGCTGATTGAAGCACATGTAAAATTCGCAAGAAAAATTTGTAAGGCCACTACATGTGAAGGCGGTTGTTTAGTGAAACATGCTGTTTTTTTTTTCAACTTTTATAGTTTTTGTAAAAATGGCGGCATGTGAAAAGAATACGTTCCAGTGGTATGAGTTGATAAAAAAACGCGAGTGTTCAACTTTTATTCAGCCGAGAGTCGTTTCATTTGAGCTGAACGATAACCTTTTCGATATATCTAGCCGAGAGTATTGTCTCAGATGACCTCTAAGTAGTCCTTGTTAGCTTTTATAGATATTCTTTGCTAAACGGATCCATTCGAATCACGCTTGGGTTTTCTTTGTCACAGCCATTTGGGAAGAGTGGTCTAAAAGCTTCAGGATTTTTGAAAAATAGCCCACAAATGATGTGAAAAAAATGGGCAATTTGTGACCGGCAAAGTTCTGAGCATTTCCGGAGAAAATTGCCTAACCATTTTTTAAAAAGAAATCTGTGCGCACGTACCGTTTGTGTATGCATCGATCCCTAAAAGTTGTTATTTGCCTGTGGCTTCTATTGGTTGAAGCTTGCGGTATGTTCGCAAAATCGGTTCACTGATCTGCCAAGTCCTGTCAAAGAATTGGTAATTCACAAATTTTGGTCCCGAAGAGGTTTTGTGAGACGAGAGGGCGTATATTACCGTGCTTATTTACATACGATACGGAGCCAACCCTTTGTAATGGGCCAAATGCACGACAATCTGAACCGCTATGGGCAGTCTCAGAAAGCTTGTTGTTCTATCATTTTTTTAGTTCCGGTTCGATGCATCAACGAGTTTCTTTTGCGAAGCGTTCGAACGAGATTTGTATGATGTGCTAAGCTATCGCATGTTTCGGTTCTTTCATGTCATCTCTGTGATTGCTATTCCTCATTAAGGTATTATTTTTTGTCAGGTCTATTTCGTGTGGCGTTTTCATCTTAAAGGTTTTTTGTTCAAATTCATAAGTTGTTATTTTGGCCGTCAGGTGACGTGGTAAATGCAAAAACGATAAGTTGCATCCTTTTTTAAAAAAGAAAAACGAAAAGCATGAATTATCACAATGATGCTTTCCAGTTTTGTGAAGCTTGAGTGACAGCTGTGTATTTTGCTCGAAATTCGCAAAACACTTTTGTCGGTCATCGTTGATTTAGCTAGCTGTTGTGAGATTACTTCAGAGATTACTGGGGCCGTAACAAATCCAAAATGAGGGCGTGCATCGCCTAGGTGTAGGATGCGTCCACCGATGAAGAGTGCTGGCAGTGCGTATGAAAACAAAACATTTTGAAATGAATTCAAGGGATGTTGGTTTATGATCTACACGCGGCGCACGACAACAGCGACGCAATCGCTAGTTGATCTCATCTCAGGTTCTGATATTCAGCTCATGTTGCCCACCTATGAGTCCATGTGCTAACACGTACTTGCATTGTAAAATGTAGTACAACTATGGCCGCCGTCGTAGACGTAAACCCAACGCAGATAAAATATGGATTAAAAATCCGTACCCGGCTCCTCTTTCGTGTACATGGCTTTTTCGCATCTTGTCTTTGTGCATGACTTATGCTTTCGGTTTGCGATATCCCCAGAATGAACACCGGTTCTAAAGTATTGCTCGCAGACTACGCCACCTTATCCATTTGTTGTACATTTCTGTTTTTCCCACTTTCGTCCCTTCCCAATCATTTGATATCACTTCTCGTTCGTTTCGTACGACGTGTAAATCGTTGCTGAAAGCGAATAGATCCTGCCAGTACATAGTGAAAAATGCAAATGAAGTGTGCACAGCGAAGTTATACGAGTTGTTCGTCGTGCTGTGTAATTGCAGTCTTAAAGTAGAGGTTTCCGTGGAGAGACAAAAAGAATGAGGGCGGCGAGAGGAGATGAGGGAGGGCATTCAGCGTCGTGTTCCGCTCGAAGCATTGACCGTTTTGGTCGCAGTTTTGATTTTGCTTTCCGTTGCGATTTTTTTAACCGTTGCAAGTGGTTGGCTGGTCCGACATTTGTGAGCATCGTCATGCCGCTTTTTGTCTTCTATTCTTTTGTTCTTATCTTCTCATGGAAGTATTACTTCTCATATTCTAAAGTCATTTACTTTGAGGGTCTTTTGCGTAGGGCCGTTACAACGTCTGTACGTTCTGAGTTGGGTGGCCGTGCTTGCAGTTGTCTCCGCAACTTTTTGACTTCAAATTATTTTCAGTGAGGAACTATATGAGCAATGTGTTAGCGATACTCACAGAACGTATATATTCATTGTCGTGGTTTCGTTAAGGAAGCGCACAGTTGAGTAATGTTGGATCAGCCTAAGCCATACCGCTCTCAAATGCTTCTATTCGTTTTTCCATATTCATTTAATTCAGGAGGCGAACAGCAGAGTAGTCAACGCTCCACTCATTTCGTTCCTAATACCTTTCGTTCCTAATTCGTTCGTTTCAATCCACTTTAACCACTCTATAAGTTAGGCCGTTACGCTACGGCGAAAGGCAAATAGTAAGAGAGAAAGGGAAAGCGGAGTATTCCATTCGCATCTCCTGCTGACAGAAAGAGCCATAGGTTCCTTCCATTTTCCGCAACTTTCTCCCCAAGACGAAATGAGAATTTAGGTGTTGCATAGGAATTTTGCACCCATTACTGCATGTGGTGAGGACCGAATGATGTTCACATTTGTGAACTTGTAAAGCAAGCAAGTAGCAGCTGTTGAGAGACGTTTATGGACTGTGTCCGCATAGATGCATTTTACTATATAACGAAGAAAGCAAATACATGTAACCGCAAATAAATTGTATTTATTGCACGAGCGTCTTTCGTTAACGCGCAGCCATTCACTGAAGTCGCCCATGCAGAAAAGAACAGCAGAACAATGCCGGGGCACTGGATTTGTCGAAAAAAAGGACGTCAACGAACGTAAACGATACGAGAAGGAATATACAGAAAAAAAGCGCGAAGAAATAAGGAAGTTAAAGGTGTTCAAGGTGACTCAACGCACAAACTTCATGCACAACGTTCGCCCAGAGATCAGCAGCACCGAACCCTATTGGAAGCACTCTCAAATGAAAGTAGACAGGTGGTGAATGAATATGCGCCAATTCTGCGACTGACAGAGCTTTCGATCATAAGGAGACATACCAATCAAACTTCCCTAGAAAACTCTAAACTTCGAGCCCATGACATTTCAATGTGCGGCCAAGGTATTATTAGCGGTCTGCTCCAACAAAATGCCTAGAAAATAGCAAAGAGGCATCAACAGAACAAAATATGACCACAAATTAACTCCACCAAATATAAAGCCTTCAACTAAATAACAGCTAACTTATGACTAGTGCCATCGAATTAGTAAGAGCGCCTTTTATGGCAACTCAAAACAACTTTTAACCAGCGAGTTCATCTCTCATAAAAGACATATGTACCGTAAACGCAATCTTGCTTTGTGCTTCACGACTTCTTCTAGAACAACCATTTGGATAGATGAAATGAGCAAGTGGGGACTTTTTTTTTGTTTTCTAGTGTCCATTTTGACACGTTTCCATCTTAGCAGACATCTTAAGAACTCGTAACGACGCCCTTCGTGCATAAAAACATTCTTATATTGTGAGTCACCCCAATGAGATGAAGTGACGACGAGTGTACATAGAATAGAAACTATCAAACATGCTATCATGGAAAACTATCAACAACTGCAAAGCTAAAACAAATACATTTGAAGACTTACTTCATCATCAAAACCTATCAGTCTTAAAGAATGAAAATGAACAAATAAACAAATACGCACAACTGAAACACTACAGCGAAGGAGATTTCAGGAAGCGAAAATTTGGCACAGATGAAAGGTGGTGTACGGTAGGATTCAACCACCATCTAACGTAGACTGCGTGCCGATTCTCTGTTCTCGTTTGCATGAAACTGGCGTCAACTCTGGAGGGTGCTATGAAGAATCTTCTTTTGCGCCTCATCAGCCGACTGATACGACGAGGGGCATCAAATCTGCATGCATAAACAAGTAAACGTTCAAAAGACAAAGCAAAAACTGACAGGGCTCATTAAACATCGAAACAACAATAAGCGTTCAAGACGTTACATCGTTGTCGCAAAGAAAGAAGCGCCTTTCAGAAAACATTATCTAGAACTGTGAATGGGGCACCCACTCATTTATTAATAGCGCCGTATGAAGTAGCGATAAATTACCGATGACAGTTTTGTTTCTGTTCTATTTTTGTGGAGTATGGCGAAAGCTATACTCATTACATGAAGGCCATAACAAGAATTATCATTTTACAGACAACCATATAAAGCTTCAGTCGTTACTTGCAATTTCTTTTTCAGTCCATTCAAACAGAAAATGCAACATTTTATGCCCACTCTGCGGAATTGGACGCGTTCGCGGCGAGGCATTCCCACTGAGAAACGACGTGCATCTTAAAGAGGAAGTTGAAAGTACTATCAGGGCGATTAATAAACTGAGATAAAACCTGACACTTTTATAAGAGATCAGTTTGTGAAAGAGTGCGCCACTGATGAAAAGCGAAATGTTGTTAATATATGTCGAGCACATATAAGTGCCGATAAGTGGGTGAAGGAATATGATTTAGGAACCGCGGTTGGTTGCACCTTGAAGAGCATTCAAAGCTCTGTTAGGATCATTAATAAACTGGGCTAAAACTGGATGCCTTTATAAGTGATCAATTTCTCAATGAATGCGCATTTGACGAAAAGGAAGGGTCACCAATACATATAGAGTCGTTCGGTTCCCTTTGTTACCAGCGGTCTTAATATCTGATGAAGATTATTCTTTTTTGTCGTGCATATTAAAAACGTGCTTTTTGTGTGATATCTGGCATCACCTTATTTATATCGCATTGTCACCTGTGCAGAATCGCTTTCAGTGCCTTCGTTTATGAATTTTTTGCTTTCGCTTAACCAAAGCCAGAACATTAGATTTTGCAGCTCGATAAGACGACCTGTATCGCTCGGCATCTGTCCGTGTTGTAAAAATATTATCACGTCATCACGAGAGCTGGCAGTTTAAAATCGTTTTCCATATTCCGAGACGCTAGCAAATCGTAAGTATAAGATGCGCCTAGTGCATATGCGCATACGGCACAAGGCTAACACGAGTGCTTAATCGCGTATGCTTCGCGCATGCACCTTATGCTCACGGATGTGACACTTACTTTGCGTTTTCGATTTGCAATGACTCCTGTGTTCATACCGTTTTTTCATATATTTGAAGGACCTTAGAGTGATGATGATATGTTTCTTTTTTTGGAATCTCCGGAAAGGTGAAAAATTGTGATCGAGGCTTTCACATTTTCGCAAAATACTGCAGCGAGTGGATTTTCAGACATGCAGGAAGAAGTGGTAAAATGGGCGTCTTATAAATATTGGGAATAAATGCAGTAAATTGTTATTCACTAAGAGATTAGATAGACATCGAACAAGGGGCAACTTTTCCCGATGAAATCTTCTTGCTATGACTCGTTTGGCATCTTTTTAAAGCTCTTATAATTTTCGACCTCATAAGTTTACAGCTTAAATCAAGTAAGAAGAAAAAAAGGGTGTTTGTGCATTTCTGCTGGACGTTTGAAGCTTATAGAGGTAGTTTATGGAATGGAAAAGTAAAATTTATAGCAAGCATAGCGCCTACTGGCGAAACAAAAGATTTTGCGCAGATATTAGAAAATATGTATCCAAGACGAGAATTGATGACTACTGATGAGCTTTACCGATCTTTGAAGTAAAGCTACCGTATCGATCGCTCAGGAGAAAATTGTTTTTAAGCGCGAAATGCATCGCTGTGAATAGAGATAGCAAATGCTGTTCGTGCTTTATTCGGATCTACCAATGAGGAAGACAAAACGATTCGTCTATTCAGGCCAACTGCTAGTCGCAGTGGAATATTTCCGAAATCGACTTCATATTGCAGTTTCAGAATGAACATGTGCAATATTATAAGTTATTCTGAAGTGATTTTTGTTGTGCTGATTTATGCGAATACACTGAAAAGGAGTTTCTTCGTCGGCTAGCTAAGTACACTCGACCGTATTCAGTTTGAAGGTAGTAAATAGCACACTTTTTGCTAATTTTGACGACAGTCTCCAATATCTCCCATTATTTCAACGTTCATTTAGCAACTGATACTCATTCCTCATAGTTTCATGTAAGCTTTACCGTTGCACCTACTGGAATCCTCGAAAGAAGAAGGTGCTAAGAGAGAAGAAATTATTTCTTTGAGCAACTCGTTCTGTGCACTTGCACCTTGCTTTGATGAAAACTTCGAGGCAGTGCCAAGGAGTAGCTGAAAGTCATAAACCGCAGAAGCAACCATTTCTAAAATTTCTTATCCTGTTGAAATTTTTTCAGATTTTTTTTTGCATTTTGGAGTAATCAGTCCAGAAAGACAAAACGTGTATTCGTCATCCATCACAAACGTAAAATTGCGCCCAAAAGTAGGAACAATCCCGTTGTGGAATATGTGAAAAGTACGAAAAGACGAGGTTGAGCATACGAAATTTACGGTTGCTTCCATCCTCCATTTTGCAATTGTTCTTAATAGGAATGCTTAAAAAACTCGCAAAAGAACACTTTATTGCTTTTCGTTTATGCTTTCCATCTGCTGGTCAGTTAGTCATACAGTGAAAGCGTGAACTTATATCAGCGTTAGTCTTCGAAAAGTTGTATTTGTTTTGGAGATTCGTAAGCGATTCAAGCGTTGTGTTTATCTATCTCACTGAAGGCAGGACGTATCGTGTGCGCTTATTTTCTTGTCAGGCGAGCAAAGAGTACGTACATGCAGCATATATATGATGCAGCGCAGTCAGCGATGCTCATATGTGATTCCGTCTCGACATGAAATTGTCGGCTTATCGTTATTGCCTCATCGTCAGGCTAGTTCCCATTCACATCTGCTTCAGTTCACTTCTACTTCATCTTACTCAGATTGTAGATGCGTTCAGCCGTTACTCGGCAAGGATGTTTTTTTGTTGTGCCAATTGAGTCGACGGCGCCATTGATGTCTAATGCCAAAGAAATGCGCATCATTTAACGAATCCAGCAAAATGAACGACGATTTCGAAGCACAATACATCTACAATAATCGTCATATTCAGAAAAATATATTTGATTACATATCTGACTACCAAGCAATAAGATCTTGCTTTCCCAGCTAATGAGTACTTTTAAGAAAGTTAGATTTAGTTGAAAAAGTGAAAATCAACTGATGTCTTAAAGTTTGAATGCCCCAAATTTCTATGTTGACTTCAGTAATCTTCATTTGAAAGTGATACCGTTTTCAGGCGATTATTCTATGACAGTGCATTAAATGCGAGCCGACCTGTGAAGACAGTAATTCTACCTCTTTTTTTTTTTCGTTCGTTAGTAGAGGGATCCTGCAAAGACTTGAAGTATTTTATAATATGTTACATCAGAAAAAAATGATGTATCGTTTTTTGTTTGACGGAAAGTCTGGTCACAGAACTGGTTCGTCCCTAAATGTGGTACCGCTTTCTACCGAAATTTTTCTTTTTCCTTTCGATTGTATGATCGTTGCTGAATTTATGATCGTTAACAGCTTCTTGCTGAACACGATTTACGTGGTCAAAACGATGCTGCTGCAATGGTTTTGCTTTAAACGTGTCCAATATGCTAATTAATCGGTCATAGTTCTGTTATTAGAAAATGATCCGCTGGACACACATAAAATCAGCTCTCAACAATTCGAAAATATGAGTTGACCTCAAGGGAAAACACAATTATATGCATATGTGTGAATAATGATATGACAAGTGCTGGCTGATTTTTTATTCAATAAACAGTATTGAAGAAGATGAAGTTATGCATTCTTTTCAGCATTTTTCATTTCATTCCAATAATAAAGAGGTGCTAGCCGATGTAAATGTCGAAGAGAACTGTTCACATCATTTGGTGCGTCATTCAATTGATTAAATATTTACCTTGCTGCTTTACTATTCTTACATTACCTTTGCTTCTATTCGTTTCTTTAATTTCGTTCTGTATGTATGTGGGGTTGTTTCTGTTAGCGGAAACAATGCCCTAATTTTCGACAGCATCACCGAAAAAGCAACAACAGCCAACAAACAAAGAACTGGATATGATTTCAACTGCGTTAGATTAGTCAGGGACCTTCTGATTCACTCAATCAAAAAGAAAACTATCAAATGACCAAAATAATTTCTCCCGTTTTCAAGGGGAACTTAAGGAAAGCCAAATTACAGTTTGGCGGATGCTTCTTACTTCCGACCGAATGTGGTTGTGAAAAGATGAATGCAGAAAACCGAAATTTGGCTCGAGTCAGTTATACAGGAATTATTGAGGCCGAAACACTTTTTTATTTCAGATGAGGGAATTTTTCACTTGCGTTATGCACTGAATTATCCTTTTCTTTTCAGATAGAATGATCGGAAGGTTTCATGCACGAAAATGCGTAAAGATTTTGAAGCCTTATTGCAGTGTGTTTTTGGGAACAAGAAGTTTCGATTGACGCAGCATCGCCCCATCTTCGTTTGAAAAAAAGTTTTACAGTGTGAGAAGGATGTGCACAATTTTCGTTTGCAAGTGGAGCGAATCGCATTTGTCAAAATGAGCAGAAACGAACCACTTAGCGAATCTGAGAAACTGGCGCTTGCTGCTGCCAAACAACGCGATCGAAGGATTAAAAGCCTTCATGTGGACAACCATACCGGAACAGATCATGAAAATTAGTGTGATCACACAATCGAATTGTGGCTTTCCTTTCACATCTTTTTCTTCATCTTCGTTGTTTTCTTATCATTTGTTTTCCGATCGAATGTTATGGACATGAAATGATCTATGTGAAAAATGCCTATCAACTGTTTCAATAAATCTTATATTGGACACAGTGTGAAGAAGCAATACATTATGTAAGGGACAAATCACTGATGTATACGATTTGAAAAGTTTTCAATATACGCTATACATTTTTAGATATTTTTACAGAAATTTTCTGCCATTAAGTAAAATGATTTTTGCAAAATGATTTTATAAACTCCTCTAAGAAATCACTTGTTATCTTTTAAAAAATTCATGGCAAAAATTTCGATGAAAATGCAATATATAATAAAACACATAATTGTTCTGCTGTGTTTTGGTACTAATCGCTGAAACCATTGAAGTGATTATGTACACCTCAAAAGTTATAGGTTCGCAAAGCTTACACCATATCGCGCAGTCGCCCGTAAACACTTGATGTACGATTCGAGCGATGCGAATGTTGATCATGACTGAGTTCAAACATGTCAGCCTAGTACACTTGTTTGCCCGTCTGGAGTCTTTTCGACGCTTACTAGACAGTTTGAGGCTGATTTTTGAGAGATGAAAATCAAATCGTATTATATCAGCTTGCAACCGCCAACTGCTCGCCTTCAGTTTAAACATACAGCTCACATTTGTTCATTTCAGAGCGTTTGTTTAATCTTTTGAGGAAACAAATGAAGGCTTTACTTAGAAAAATTGCAGCAGCTCGTTATGGCAAAGCTCCAACGTAGTCGTTAGAAACGAAGTTGATCGTCGACGGCTTGACTAGGCGGATACTGCGATATGACATACGCCGAACGATTGCACCTTTTAATATTAATTTTCCGAAGCCTCAACATATTTCTACATTGTCCTTCTCAGCTGAACGGACGCCGAACGTACGAAAGTAGCCCAATAAGCGATCATAAGATTCTAGGTAATACGAAAGATTCCTTAAGGATATCAGTAAGATAATCGTTGATGCCTTCCACTGATGTTTTAAGGTCTACAGTGACAATCAAATTATGTAGCATTTAATTCATTTAAATAAGAAAAAAAATGACGCGCAACGTATCTTTCTAATGCCACTTGCGAAAAGACAACTCAATTCTTATGGCCAGTCTTAAAGTATTCATCTAGGTAACGCTAAAATACCTCTCAATCAGGATGGACATTCCCAGTAGGATACTTTGCTGAACTCATTGCGACATGCCTACGCCCCTAACACCAGTTTTTCACGAAAAACACGCACCGTCTCAGTGATGCCAAAGATGACATGCGTTAAGGTTCAGCTTTAAAGAGCCTTGTCAAAATACCGTAAACCCGGCGAGATTCTCTAAATGAAAATGGAAGTCGGCACAACATTTTCGAATTCCGTCTTTCCCTCCGTTTGGCTCAACCTTTAGGCATGCAATTTAGGTGTAATCTTAAACGCATTAATTCCTTCCAATTTAGTTCCCCCGTCTCCCTTCCTCTAACAAACCCACTTCCGCCATCTCTGGGTTCTGGGTTGAAGTGCTACAATTCCCGGATTAAAGTCAAGGATTTGCGATAGTTATTTTTCAGCGCGTAATAAACAGTTATCTCATAAACGGAACTCTCACTGACATCATCGTAACGACGATCTCCAATTCGATACGCCACTGTATATTCTGTTCCACCTTTCAGCTTCCTTCGCCCCCTCTCCCTCTCTTGACTTCTCCCACTTTTGAGACACCTGCAAAGGCTATTTATTGCCTTTTCGAGCTCTAATTTCCTTTCGTTTGAAGTTCCCCTACACCACACATACCGATGACATGTTCGTGCCAACAGTTTAGAGCGTTGTAAAACCACATGCTTCAAAAAAAAACCATTCCGATCAGGTTGCTGTGTGGCCGCGTGGTGATATGCTTGGTCGTTAACGAGTAACGCGTACCGGCAACAACGCACGTGCTGGCGCGCACGCATACGCGTACGCGTTGTCCGATGAGCAGCAAACAACGCTCGTTGAGGCAGTCAGATTGCATCGCTGTTTTCACGTTTTAACGTATATTCGACAGTGTGCGCTAATTTAAAGCACTAACGAAGAGATCGTAATCCAGCTGCAGCTCGGCAGGAGCGCAACTTGATTCTCGATGGCAGCACGATTACTGCGAATCACACCAGTGAGGTTAGCCTTTTTTTGCATTTTTTTCTGCTCAAATAACGCATGTAATGTAACGCTAGGTAACCTAGCTGTGTACTTGAGTCGCTTTGATATATTAGTTATTACTCACAAAGAAGGCGAAAAGGTGCGGTTTTGAATTTTATTTTTTCACGAGAAGTTTACTTTCCCTTCGGAAGTTTGGTCCCGTCGAGCTATATCTTTGGTTTTGTCTAAGTAGGCATAAAGAAATGGGAGGGAAGAGGATGAAATAAAAGGCTACCATCCTAACTAAGTGTATTTCAATAAAAAGATTTTTTCGAAGTCCCGTGAAAGTTCTGCTTGAGCTGGTGCTTATTACTCACAAAGAAGGCGAAAAGGTGCGGTTTTGAATTTTATTTTTTCACGAGAAGTTTACTTTCCCTTCGGAAGTTTGGTCCCGTCGAGCTATATCTTTGGTTTTGTCTAAGTAGGCATAAAGAAATGGGAGGGAAGAGGATGAAATAAAAGGCTACCATCCTAACTAAGTGTATTTCAATAAAAAGATTTTTTCGAAGTCCCGTGAAAGTTCTGCTTGAGCTGGTGCTTATTACTCACAAAGAAGGCGAAAAGGTGCGGTTTTGAATTTTATTTTTTCACGAGAAGTTTACTTTCCCTTCGGAAGTTTGGTCCCGTCGAGCTATATCTTTGGTTTTGTCTAAGATGATTAAAAAGGATTGTTGACTTTGTCTAAGATGGTTTTAAAAATGCATGTCACTCGTCCTGTTCATTTTTTTGAGGGGGAGGGGGGGAGGGAGGGACTTCATGACTTCAGCAAGTAACATGGAAGGCTGACTTAAAACCTGTTGCGCGCGATAGATTGATCTGCATAAAACACTGGAATGCATTGTCTGAAATGCGTGATGCCTAGCTCGGAAAAAGTATGTTTCTGGTAGCAGGTCAAAAAAAATGTTAACAAGGAAAAACGTTTGCTCATTGGTTATCAAGGAGCAGTTGCACGATTGCATTTTGCAGTTGGTTCGCACATAGCCTTGGACGGTGCTACAGTTGAAAGTTCTTTCTGCGAATGTTGCACTACTCAAAATGGGGGAGAACTGCAACTTGCCCGGGAATTGCGGCTTGCCAACTTGGGCTAACGATGAAACGCATTTCCGAACTGTCTTTGGTGTACATATGCATCAAAAACAGTTTGGAAATCAGTTTTTATGTGAGAAGTTGGTAATTTTGGGAAGTCGAACGTGAAAATTCGGGTAAAATGGGCGCCAGCAATTCTGATTTTGTGGCCAAATCACCCCTACCACGATCACATGACAGTCTGCATCCAAAGCAACTGTTTGATACGTATTGGCGGAAATGTTTATGTGTAAGGAAGCATTGTTCATTTGCTTTTCGAGCATTTCTTGCACCGTTTTGGGTGGAATTGCAAAAAGCGCTTGGAATTATCGAACTCATAAGAGTTCTTTGCGCAGTTTGCCGCGTTCTTTGACTAGTAAGGTGCAAGAAATTGGCGTTTATCTGGAAAGGTTGTCTTTATTACGAAAAATTATCTCACTTATCTCAAAATTATCTTAGTTACCGAAATTCCTAATTTATCTTTCACCTGGAACGAGTCGACAGAGTCATCTTTCATAAATCGTGAGTACATCAAATTAGGAATAAAGTTAGCAACAGAGAGCATTCTGGAAATCGTTTGGATTGCGTAACTATTGGTGAAGTGTGCTTTATGCGTGTTACAGTTTTTACAACTTTCAATTTGTATAACGCCGTGCGCGAGATAGCGTGATTTCTGGGCGCGACCACTGTTCAGGATCGCATTAATGAGTTGAAAGTTTGGAATTGTTGTTGTCATATGTACAGTGCTAAATTTTTGGGTAAACCTTATAAAAGGGAAGGGAAAATTGTTGATGTTGGTGGGTTGAGTGAGGTGGAGGTTGTAACTTTAAATTTTTAATCATGTAACCTCGCGACTGTAAAATTGTAGATTTAAAATTTCTCCTATCCGTTGAAGTACAATGAGAAGAGAGAGGAGGAGGTTGTAACCGCAATACTTGATTTTAGGTTGACCTATGCCGTAATTTACCAAAACATTCTGTTCCCCCATTCGCC
>JPKZ01004123.1:296095-311229 GCA_000803305.1 Toxocara canis | reverse complement strand
TCCAAAAAGATCTGCATATGGCACTATACCGATGCTGGCGCACCCTTTATCTTTGAGCACAAAATAATTTTTGAAAGACAACTTGAATGCCCCTCCTGTCAATATGGAGCAAATGGGTTAATATGGGAGCTGAGACTCTGTGCTGGTTGGTGTTGTTTGACAAGGAGACAGCTCTACTTGGTTAATGTGACCTGAAAAGCGCAAACAGCTTTCATGGGCAATCCCTGTGCTGCCACAGACCCGAACATCTCAACGCGTATTATGAAGTTAGGTCGCTGCAAAATACCTGGCTGTACAGGTGATGTTTTGTTGTCTTGGTTGAATTCCCTTTCAACTTCCTTTGTTCCGGCGGTTGCATTCACTTTCATTTCTCACTGTTTCCGGCTATTTATAGTAGAATTGCAGTTTTCGTTAAATTTTTTTAAAATTTCAGGCGTCTGGCCTCGAACATGGGTGACATGGGACGAGGCGCTGGAAAGGTTCGTTAGTCTTTCTTTTAGCTTGTAGTCAAGAGGCTGGTTTTAAATGATTTTTTGCATTGTCAATTTCGCCTATATTATTCATGCTACCATTTGGGCCGACTGCTGTTGCCAAATGTAAACAAAATTGTTGGTCGTACCTTCCAGCGTATCTGCAAGATGTGGAATACGCTGAAGAACGGTCTGAAGTTTCATTCACAGCCACTATCACTTAACAAAGCAAAAATTCTGTTTTGTGCATTTTTAAACTGAAATTGTTGAAAAACTGTTTCAGAGCGGTGGCAGTGGTGGGTCGATTCGTGACGCGGGCGGTGCTTTTGGGAAGCGTCAGGCAGCCCACGAAGAAGAGTACTTTTATAATTTGGTAATGTTTTGAATTTATTATTGATCATGCGCAATTTCGGTCCATTTCATTTCTCTTGTCTCATATGGTTGTACAGTGTGGTTGTTTCGTTTCGACTAGTGTAGGGGTAAATTTTCCAAAAACTGGATGATCGTGGTTCCTGTGGAACCAAAAAATGCACACTGCACAAATGGGTGCAGCCGACTCCCACTGACTCCAATTTTGGAAGGGGGGGGGGGGTCAACTGAGTGATGCCGAACACTCTCATAGGAAGGATTCCTCTCGATCGCTGTTGATTGCGGGAGGCGAATTCGTCTGTGTCTCATCTTCTGTGCTGTGCTTTCGTTGTGTGAGAAGTTTTGGATAAATTTTGTTTCGTAGCAGCACTGAATTTTTTTTCAGATAACTTTCATGGTTATCCGCTATATCGATTTGCGGTACACTATCGGATTGGTGCATTGCGCACCCGTTTATATTTTTAAAAAAATGCTTCAATCAGTGATCCCTTTAAAGGTTTTAACGCGCATTGCGTCTTATCTTTTGTGTTTTTGATTTTTTCTCCTACTCGGCTTAAAGCCACTTCTGTGGGCACTTGGCATCTATATGGTATGATTTTCTTTGGGCGAACCCCAATCCAGTGCTACTGAAAATGGTTACGAAATAATAGAGTTTTGTGTCGAAATACAACCTTGTTTAGTTGGCAAACAGAAATATCGTCAAGCTTGCCTTCTTCGCTTTCAGCTGAAATAGAATTTTCAGCAAAAGGAGCAAGTGAAAGCGATGAGAATCGAACTCGAGGAAAAGTTGCGCGCTAAAATGGCTGCAAAAAAGCCGTTAACTGAGGAGGAGAAACTCGCTTTGGCACACGCTGAACAGCTCGAGAAGCTCGAGTCACACCATCCCGATTGAATTATTCTGTTCCAGTACGCGCTTTCCTCATGAGCTGAAGATGCCGTTTATTTTCCGCCCAACTGAAAACCGAACTATTTCGTTTCCTGTACAATATTTCGTAAGTTACAATCATTTAGAGTAATAATGCTGCGTTCTTTTTTGTACCATCGCCGTTTCCACTCCCGCCACCCAACATCAACAAAAACGCGAGCTAAATAATGAGGCAAGACACTTCTATCTTTCATTAAGCCAAAAATATTTATCGCTGTCAGAAGTGAAGCTTTCTCGAAGCGACGTTTATGTAAAGGATGTTTGCGGGTCGGCATTATGTACATACGTGATGCCTGACGACGGACGCCGTTGCACTTAGCGATATCACCACTGTATTAGCAGCTATTATCATTATACAGCACCACTATATGTAGCGAAGTTCTATGCAGCCTTTTGTGAAAATAATTATGTGCGTACAATTCACAATAAGAGTATTATTTTTTATTCGGTTTTTTGATATTAAAATTGCGACGGCATCTCAGCATGCTCTAGTTTGTGTGTGTGTGTGTGTGTTTATGTGTGTGTTTATGTTGCTTACTGTAGTTGTTTCCACCAGAAATGCTCAATAAATTTTATTTTGGTTCTCCGTTTCATTGCTGTCGTTACATTTCACTTTCATCTCAATGCAAAGGCTTTCTTCTTATTCAGCGAAAACAAATCTCCAACAATTCTTATTGCCGAATTGATGGTAAGAGTGTAGGTCACCCAGTTCATTTGGAGGTGTTGATATGATGGTATACTAACAATGGGGAGAAGAAAAATTAGCAAATGAATGATTGTCGGCAGCACGAGTTTGGCTTCGTTACACTTCTTTTAAACAGTGAAGGCTGTGGACGGAGGCGGTCATGATCTTCACTGCCGGAGGTTCAATATAGCTACCTCACCTCCAGAAGGATCCACTGCTTCCCAACAGCAAAATAGTTCTGACTTTTGTGGTTAGCTAGAACAATAATTGGTATTGTAGTGGATTATCTTTCATTGATGGCTGGGAGAAAAAGTACTGCTAGGAGAAATTCGACCAGAAGAGAGAATAGATTTAGAATCTATTTTGGAAACTGATCGGAGTCATGAGATTTAGGAATCATGATGACCTTTCGCCGCAACGTAGTGCAAAATTCACTGTTTTCATAATGTCTCCATCAACAATTTAACGCTTGCATGAGGGTGAAATATAATGTGGACAGTGGGATACCGACCTCGTTCAGAACAAGTGGTCAGTGTTCACACACAGTTTTCTGTTCTGAATGTTCGAGCCTTTTACAAGAATAAATTTCTGGATGGAGGGTTAGCGTACTTGATCTTAATCAAGCCTTGTTTACAGCCTAATAATGCCTCCATTAATAATTTTAGAACAAAAACAAAGCAGCACTAACTGTTTGTGCGTCTAGTTTGAACGAGGAATTCGGGAAGCTAAGACCTCACCTACAAAACACCATTACAATAACGTTTAATTCTCACTCTTCGGTTCACTTGTAACAAATCGATTTGAAAGGATAATTTGATGCCAACGACGATGCGACCCATGGGGATGACTTTCTGCCTGCGCCAGCCGCTCTTCCCAAATCACATCGTCGAATCCGATGTCGCGAATAGCTCTTGCTAGTTTTGCCTCAAGAGGACGAATAATCAGCTGTAATCAAAAGAAATTTCTATTTTTCGAAAATCTGCTCCCTAAACTAATAACAATTGTTATCCTGATTCCTTTTCTGTCTTGGCGATCAGTAAGGTTAGCCAATATCGTATAATTTGTGCTGACCAGGTGAAGTGCGAGCCTACTTCATATACCGAGCACTTGCAACGATCACATCGGGTCTGAGCTAGGTGAGTTTCCAGTCCGAATTTCCACTGATGTATCGGGGGATACATTTGAGGAACTCGGGTAAGTACTTGTTTAGGGCGATCAACCAACTCTGCTGGTATTGCACGTTGTATCGACAAAAAATGGGCCTTGAGATATTGAAGCTAACTGTTGCAAACCACTGCAGCAATTCCTTTCGAAATGCTTGACAGCAACATTCAAAAGAAATTGTTAAAATACCCAGCTGCGGTGTGTTGTCCTGATACGACTACAAATTTCCTCTATACCGAACAAAGTGGGAATAGAAAGGAGAAGCGAATTTAGAAGGAAAAAAGTAAGCGATTCGAACCATACAAATGCTGAAATGAAATAAAAGAGGTTTAATCACAATCGGAGCAAAAAAAAATTTACAACAAATAAGCCCGATTTTCCCATTTAATTTGCTGAATGTCTTGAAGCCTTGCACAGCTTCGAGATACTTCATCAGTTTATTAGACTTTGAGAACAATATTGTGATTTGCTGAACAAAAAATCCCGTCCCTGTCAATATGGTCCGGTTTCACAAATATTTCTTCTACGATGACTCTCAGTCGGACTTTAAAGTGGCAATCACAAAAAAGCGAACAACGCAAAAGGCTTTTTTGCTAAACATTTTCCAGCGAGACTGAATACTTTTTAAACGATTACCTTTTTGCCATGGGTTCCACTCTTATCGTTGTCTTCGTCGTTGACGACAATACCTCAATTAAAATAATGGTAAACAAAATCCGATTTCCTTTATTTCATGACAAATTATTTTTATTTCGGTTCAGGAAGAATTGAACAACTATACGCTGAAAAGATAGGGGATTCAATTTGGGATGCAGCGTGAACGGGGCAAAGCACTTTCCCAAAATCGACGCATTCTGATCGGGAAGAAATACTCTCGTTGTTTAATTTTCAAGCTCTTTTTTTTTCACTGCAGTTATTCCAAGTTCCACCCATTCGGGTCTCAAAAAAGCTCGATTGTTCACCTTATTGCTTTAGAAATCTACAAATCAGTTTTTGAAAAAAATAAAAATGACCATACTGACAACATCCGTATGTTCCTTCATCGCCCGCCTAGTAACGACAGAAACAAAAAAAAATCTTGTTTCTGTCGGACATCTGCGGCATTGGTAAATATAACACGCACACTGTATGTCTACATCCATAAAATGTGAGCGCTTAGTCTGTGCCTTCGTCGTTCGTGTATCGCATGCATAGGTCTACGGTTCGTGTCTCACATTTCCGGCTTTCCAACCGCTCGTGAAGGCGGTGATGTCAGGGTGACATAAAGTGATACCTGATACGCAGTAAATTCCTGTCGTCGGTCGACGACCATCCACCTTATTCAGGAACACCACTTCAAATTGGCCGTTGCCCACGGACTTTGCGTTCATCGCCTCGCACCCAAATGTTACACACTTACTGGCAGCCGACGTAATCGTCTCACCATGTGACATACCGATGGAGATACCCGTACAGACCTCAAAGATTTTACGGTATACTATTAAATCAAACATGTTGTTCAGTGAAATTCTTTCTCCAAGAAAGAAGTGACTGCTCTTGAAAGACGAGGTAAGTTCTTTCCAAGGTAAGAAATTCTTTCCTTCAAAACTGCAATTTTCAAATGTGAGAAAGTCGTCTTTTCAATAAAATCGAATTTCTGAATGAAACTTCCAGAAACATTCTGGAAAAACAGCTCTATTTTATTCTACCTGTCGTTATGAGGTATGCCGAAAGAAGCTTGGGTGCTAACTTCATGGGCTGCTTCCATGTTCATGAAGTCATCGTATTCCTGGGAGTCTGGACAATCCTCGCTAGACTGATTTTACCAGATGGCGAGTAAACTTCTCAGATGTCAAAACCTTCTGCCGCAGAATAATTGGAACTTCATACAGAGATAGCTTACCTGGTTGTAGTAGGTGATATATGGAGAAGGGTTTTTTCTTTCTTTCTGGGCCCGTCGTAGTAAGGTCCCATAATTCTCGATTACCTTTGGAAGTGTTGCCGTTGTTGTTGAACTGGTAGCTGAGGTGGTCGTCCGTATGGCAGACAAAGCAACCTATATTCAGTTCTGCGAAAATTGATAAACGATTTTTAAAAATCTGAAAAAAAAAACTACAGAAATAATCTTCGCTCTTCATGGACTGAACAAACTGAGGTTATCATCACAAAAGGTAACTGAAACAGAATTACTCAGTGGCTTAGAGCGAGATTACTGCTTTGCAGGTTCTTTTTACCACGAACAAACAAAACCGAAATTGAATCCTTGGCAATTTCCTTGTCGGGAATACATTGGCATTCTATTATAATATAGAATCTTACCCTCTTGTGTTGATCAGATTCCACGGTAGTTTTTAAAGTCATCGGTTCGTGATATAAATTTGTTTCTGCTGTTATATGACTTGCTTGTACTTCGATTTGTGTCTGTTCGTCGTTACTTTCTTGTCTGCAGATCAAAACATTTTCGCCTGAGAAATTTCAATACGCAGTACTTTTTTGAGTTCGTAAACATCAACAACATTAAGAAAAGTCTACCACATGGACTACGCGATAGTAAAGTCATGACTTTGCCCAAAACNGCGGGAAAAACGGGAGCAGTTGGAGGGATGCCTTTGTCTGCACCTCACATCATTTTCACCCGGAAGTGATAAGGGACGATCACGTCCACTCACAGGGTGCACAACAAGTGCTCAAGTTGGGTGAATTCGTCGAAAATATGTTCAACTTAAATAAAACGTTCATCCGGCAGGCCACTACTTAAATTTTGTCTTAAAACATGTAATTCAACCTTGACACAAGCTGCTGATATTGCTGGGATCTATAGCAAAACGTGGTCAAGAACGGGTCACAGTGACCGGGGGCCAGTGAGGCTGTGTTAAGCTGACGTTTTTGTTCGAAAAAAAAGTGTCTTCTTGATGAAACAAATGCTTATACTACTTGCCAAAAGTCTGGTCGACGTAATCAAAACCTTGGTTACGTCGACCAGACTTTTGATTAACATATTTTAGACCAAATTTTAGATTGAACTCTCTCTCTCTCTCTCATATTTAGTCACAAATGATGACAGTTTCTCTCAAAACGAAACATTTCGATGGTGGAAAGTCCGCGAATAATTTCTGAAGCTTTCGTTTCTTCATTTAATTTCTGAAGTTATGTGCATCTAGTAACAGTTTATCACGGGTGTTTTTTCAGCAAGTGAGGAACCGTACAGTCGCAATTTGTTATTCTTGACTTGAAAAAAAATTCATACCGAAAAAATTCTTTGATGATCACATTCGGACTAGATTGGCTGTTTGCGAAAATCACTGACGAATTTTCAATCTAGAATTCCTTGCGCTAGTGAAGAACATTTTCTTATCATTGCATTTTAAAAAATCATGCATTAGCGGAAACAGTGTTTCTCGTATTTAGTTACAAACTATTGCATAAAACATTACTTACACCCTATTATTGCCCAATTCTTCTATCGTGGTGTGAGCGGATTCCTTTATTTGACTTCCAACGAGATGAACTTTCGAATTTGTTGCAGAATACAATTGCTCCTTGCTGTCATCTTTCCTCTTCGATTGCTGCACTCCGAAAACGGCAAACGCTTCCATTTTTGATGTAGTTTGATCCATCCGTTGATCCAGTTCTGATAACCGTTTTGCAATTATTTCATCTTCACTCATATCGATGGGTAACGAGTCATTTCCTGGGAATATACGATTCTCGTTCTTCCGACTCAGTGCTAAATCACTTCGCAGCGTTGAATTCTGCACCAAATTCATAGCTTGACGGGTTGCTGCCGTTGATTTTTCACGGCTAAAACTTGGTAGAACAGTGGTAGATAGATTTTGGTGAAATGTTGAAGAATATGGATCGGAAGTCGCAATAGCGGATGTTTGCTCTTCATGAGAAAAACTAGTGTTTGACTGCGTAGTAAAGCTGGAAGCATTTGACTGCTCTGTATAGGCGATTGTCTCGTGAACAGTTTCAGTGAGACGGCGCCCGCCTAAACTGGTTGAAGTCGCTTCGAGCGGATTTGCAGATACAGGCAACTGTTGAGGGAAAGTTGAACTCAGTTTGCTTGAGAAGATGGAACTATTTTTATAGCTAGTTTCGGAAATCGCCGAACTGAGATTCATTTGTCGATTCACAATATTATCTTCATCATGTTCGACAAAGGCTTTTGTTGGCATGAGATCGATCACTGTGTCTGGACCGTGATGATGAGAAACAGTGGGTTGTTCGTGATTTATTTCTTTGTTGGAGTGATCAGATTTCAATAAGTTCGGAAAGGTTGCTAAACTGTAAGAGTTAGAGCGATCAGAAGTTGACGGCCGTTGGCGAGAAACTGCAGCTTTTTGATTAGAACTACTAGAATGGAGCTGCTCATGGTTCATCGCATACGTGTCATTACTTTTATTGACCGTAAAGATTAAGTGACCAACTTTCAGACTACCTGCCCTGGAGGCGATAGAGTTGGATGGTTCCAGATGAGGGGATAGAGAAGGAATCAAACGTCTGATCTGGTCAGAAGCACCAGCCATAGCTGCGCCTGAGATTTCTTCGCCATACTTCGATTTTTGTTTTTTTGTACGCCAAGAATAAAGAAGTTTTTCCTGGTAAGGCGAAGAGGTATTGTCCAATTTGTTGGTGGAGAACGAGTGATTGGCACGCAGATGTTCTTTATTCATGTCAGAATTAGGAGCTATTTGACGAGATGTGGAAGTACCTAGGGTGAATTTGACGACAGGACCCCGAAAATATGCTGGTGCTTGTTTGCTCGAACTTCCTGAATCGGAGGCTTCGCGATTATAATTTGAATAGGCCTGATAGTCCGGTTCTGAAGTGCTAGCTTTCGTAGCTTCCCTTCCGTTTCCATGCTTTTCAGAAAGAGGGACCTCTTGAGGAGAGATCGAATCGTCAGCAACCGAGAATAGCTGCCGAAATGTTGAAGCATGCTGATCCAGGGTCCCAGAAGCCAAGTCCTCCTGACGGTAAGTTGAACTCGTCTGTCCATTGTGATGCATCGCATTACTGCCGCGGCGCACCAATTGGCTTTCGGTGTATTTGGAGGGGTAATAAGTCGATACTGCGATATCAGTAGCAGATGTACGTTGTTCATGACGGTCAGGCAAGGTGATGGAAGAATGTTGGTCGCTAGGTCGGAGGTCGGAAGCTGGTGGCCACATATCCAGTTCAGTTAGCGCACTATTTGCGTCATTCTTTGACAAGTGATCGTTATACACATCTGCTTCAGAGCTGGTTTGCTCTTCGCTATAGTATGACTGAGACTGAGAATCACCTAGCTTGCTTTCTTCAATTGATCCATCATTGGGCATTGGTTTCTTTGTGATTCTTGAGTCGCTCCAACTGTTTTTTATCGAACTGTCAATCGTTGAAACACTAACATCCGGCATTTCCCGAACTTTCGAATGACGGTTACCAATCACATGGACAGTTTCGAGTTCTGAAGGCAAATTTTCCAGACGATTTTCTTGACGTCCATGCAATCCAGATGATCGATAGACCAATGGCGTGAAAGTGGAGCTCAGCCATCCTTTAGGTTCTTTGTTGGTATCGCTGAAAATATGTTGCTATCGCTGAAAATGCTATGCTTTCGACTTCATCGTTTTAAAAAGAAAGTTTGCTCTGGCTAGTTTTGCGCGAGCAGTGGGTTTTTCAAAAAAAAAAAAATGAACGGGATCATATGACGAAATAATATTCCATCAACCGATTCCGTCCATATAAAAAGCATAAACCTCGATGATATCTCAACTGGAAAAAAAATGTAAGGAAAAAATTGAATTGTTCGATAACACAACCTCAAATGCTTTCTTATGGTTAGCAACAGTTTTTCCAAACAGTCCGTGATAATACTGTGATGTAAAAATATTTTTAAAAATGACAAGTGTACTGAAAGTACTGACAACTTCAACATATTGGGAGGTCAGTTCTGGAAAGACGCCATTTTCATTTAAAAAAAATGAACGATTAAACATTTTCACCGCTGACGTATTGCCTGCATTCCGTCGTTGTGACCAATATATTCTTTTCGAGGTTCCAAATGTATCTGCCGAAGCGAAGACCTTTGCCTGTTTATTGGAGCAAGTGCTGTCGGCGGCAATGCAACGTCAGCAGAATAACGCTCCAACGTTCCCTCATCTTTAGTGGCGGTTGCCTTATACTCATTAGTTCGGTGATCGTCTAGTTGCGATAATGAGTGTTGCCGTTGGGTTTCGGCGTTAGCATTAAGTGATGCATCTCCTTGAAGTGGCTGGAAGGGAGGTTGCTGAACAAATGTAGTTCTCGTATCATAACTGATACTATTCCCCCGAATATCCGTTAAATCGTCTGACGCACCCAACCTTGCATAAACTCCAGAAATTGCCTTGTTCTGGTTGATCGATGGTTGGCTACGAATTGCCGGTGTCGCATAACCTAAAAGTTCTACACATGAGAACAAGTCGATTGTTGAAAAGAATCCTTAGTAGAAACAAACTTCTGATGATTTATCGAGCGAGCTGGCTGTTCGTCTTTTCAAACAAACGATCGAACAATAGGCCAAGTAATCCCCTGATGTTATACCAGACGCCGTATGCTGTAGCTAAAGCTTTTCGATTTTTGCAGTTGATCGTCAAATAGTTGTTCACATTGAAATGGAGGTCGAAATCACGCACTTTGTTTTAACAGTGGAAAAGAGTTCCATTTTTCTTCGTTCAGTAGAGAAAGAAAGAAACTGAAACGACAAAAAACTCAAGAAAATTTTTAAAAAAGAACTAAATTAAAGAAGGCAGGAGAACGTTCATAATGTTCGATAGTAATTTGTAGGCGAAGTAAGCGGCAAACGAACTCATAATTCGGAGAAACAAAAATTAAAGCGTAAAGGATCGCGCTGCATTTTCTTTTTTTCTCAGAAGCATAAACAAACTATATTTTGATTTTTCTCAATTATGACTCAACAAGTATTATTTGCAATTATTTCTTCTGTAAAATCCTATATGGAATCGAAAATTTTGCGACATTTTGTTTGAATATTTTCGGTGCTTGTGAAAATTTGTTTTTAGATGCCAAAGTTTAATATCTAATCACACCTGCCAGTGCTTAGCAAACCTCAGCGTAATGTTGCATTCGAAAACATTTAAATGGAATTTGTCAGAACATTTAAACAATTCCGTATATTAGACGGATGAAAATGTTTGAATGGTCCCCACAGAGACAGAATTAGGTCCTTAACATTACTGCTCATTTCAAAGGTATTTTGACATACAAACAAAGGAGCGATTACTAAATAATGCAAATATTTCAACCATTTAGTAGTGGTGGAGAATATTGGCCTCCATAAGCGATGAGATTTGTAGGGCACGATTCACAAAACTGTCCGTTCGAACAATAACACGAGCTGCCCACTCCTTCAATAGTAGCAAATATCCATTCTGTACGTCACACAGAACCTTCAATTCCCTCTTCGTTTGAAGCTTTTGGTTACCTCCTCTGTTTACTCTATCGGCGTCATTCTCTTCGGTTCCCATAGTATTTTTGCTGGTATTTCAGAGTGCTAATGGTTTCATTTCTGCCCAAGATGATTTCCAATCTGCTTTAGAAAACCGCTTCCATCATAGCCACACCCCTGCCAAAGATCTGAATTCGATTGGGAAATAATTGGTAAAATTCATAAAAAAGTTTTCATGAGCTAAAACTCTCTAGTACTGGCTAATTGACGCTTATGAAAACGATACGTACCGAGCAGTTAGTTTATTATGTTGAGTTTTAATAATAAAGTGCCCTCATCTCACAGTTACAGCGTTGCGCTTAAATCGCAACGACTAGCGGCACTATATTCACTGTGTTACTTGCAAAGTGCATTTCTGAAAACAGCCATAGAAATCTGAACCAGTGTAAAGCCATACCTGTTGAAAGGCAAGCGAACGACTGTCTAAATCCATATGCGGAAAGGAAGAGTAGTCGGAGCAACGGCGAGACCTTTATCTTTGCAAAATTCATTACGTTGTCGGTCTCTTTCGCCATGAACTATTCTGCAATTTGCACACTTTTAAACGGAATTCATACGAAAATTTGACGCAATAAAGAAGGCGGAATGTATTTTCAAACTGCTGTAGTAAGGCTGCACTTAATTCCTAATTTGAAACGCACTTTTGATGACCACAGTAATTAGCTATATTTCGCAATTTAAGAAGTACAGATTTTCATCGTTCAGATGGAAATTAGCAGCCGGACTTCGAAGGCAGCATGTGCATCAACCAGCAAAATAGAATTAATCAGCCCGTAGTAAAGTTCGGAACTGATAGCCTTCAGCTGTTTCGAAAAAAAAAAAGTATTGAGCATTGATTGTGCTAATTTGGGGTTGCGGCAAATCGACGGCGTGAGGTGCGCGCCTTATATTCATATATACGATGCGCGTCATAGATTCCTAGTCAAGGTTTCATAAAACAAAGAGCAAGTAAGATTGAATGGAACAAACTTTACGACAACTGATATGCTATATCCTATGAACTGCAGAAACTAGTGAAGCGTTTAATTGCTAGTTCATAATTTGAAAGAAATGTGTCGTGCAAAAGTGCTCAGACATTGAATACACAAAAATGGCCAAATAGACAGCCAAAATGCTATTGCGCGGCAGTTTTTTTTTTTGCTATGTGAAGATTTGATAAGGGTTAGGTTTCGAAACATTGCGTGATTAGCGATGCTGACGCCTAATCCGAATGTGCTCGGACAATTTAAATTGCCGGCGTTCAACTTGATGATTTCGGAATAATGTTACTTTCTAGAAATACCAACGGAAGGTGCATATAATGAATTTTATTTATGATTTTCGGAAGTTTTTCGAGTAAAAATGGGGCACATTCAAGGAGCTCAAAAAGACGCCTCACTAAAGAGTGAATTAAAGCAATGAGTGAAAACTCGTGGAGCGACAACGAACCAAATGCGTTAAGTGGATGCATACATAGTTGCATTGTTGTTTCACGTTGCGTACATTAAAGTATTGCACGATACTCTTTTTAGGATATATTTTCGTGATAAGTGAAAACATCGCAACATCAAATCGTATTGTTTGTGTTCACCTTTTTTTTTGTTGCGTATCACGGAACAGATAAAACCAGTTTACAGCGATGTGCACACAATTCGTTGGTTATGAGATTTGTATTCCATTCTCAGAGATCTTATGCATTGCACTGAACGATGAAAAACTTTGTGGTGTGAATAGGCTTTCTTATTCATGCTTATTTGATTACTATAAAAACGAACGACCCACTTGATATAATGAGATATATTGTCCGGCTTAACAGCGGATTTATAAAGACACACCGTAAAGCATCAACGATAAGGTCCAGAGCTTACAGCTTTCGCAAAATTCAAAATGGCGTATTCTAGACATCGCGCATTTACTTTGCTCAGTCTGCGTCACCACACCGATTATGATCAGTGTTGAGGTCAGTTTTATTGACCGTTTTTGCAGCCTACCGCTTATCAAGGGATACGTTCTTCTTCTTCTTATTATTATTATTACTGCTGCAACTGTCATTTTGAGGGATTCAAAAATTAAAGGCAAAGAACGGCTCAGAAATTCCGGAGTTATCGAGAAGAGCGTAAATTTGAGGGCGGATTCCCGAGGGCAGCAGTATTTTTGAGTGAAGAACTTGTAAGGTACCGAAATCAGTTCCTCCGAAAAGAATGTTTTGTTCCATTGAAGAGAGGACCTAACTCAGATGATGCTTACTTTCAAGGCATCATGGCTTATCATGGTCGGTCACTGGCTTCGCGCTATAGACTCGAGTAAAACCGAAACAACTTCGAAGAGCCCAGCACGAGGTAGTGAACGAAGATGTCCCGAGGTTAAACTGTCCGGGAGGCAAGTAATTCGTGGCGTACGCTGCGATCATCATCGCCAAGGCGAAAGTAACATTTGGAGCTAACGAGATAGTGCAAAAAGAGTAAAACACCATTCCATTGCAGAAATTGGTGCAGAAAGAGTGAATGGTAAAGGAAGCGGAGGAGATGTAGAATTAGTACACTAAAGGCTGTTGCAACCGAATATGACTGAAGGGAGCCTGCTGTTAATGGATTGCAGCGAGCGATCCGGAAAGTCGATGCAAAACGGTCGCAACCAGATGAGCAATGGAATTAGGTCGCTCAAACAAGATGCAACGATCCGTGGCTAGAAGTGCAAATTTGCCTATTGAGCCAGCCCTTCCTTTGCTCCTCAGCAAACTGAGCGTTAGACGTTATATTCATTTCTAAATATCTAATGCCGATTTCATGGGCCCATCCATTTGCAGTACTTCTTAGGAGACTGATTTCGATCAAAAATACGATGCTGCAAGGATGCTTCTTCAGTCAAAAGTGGAGGAAACGAAAGCGATTCGGCGAAGAAAGCAAGGTTTCATCAAAGAAACATGGAAGTAACTTAGCAGGAGAGGGAGCTTGCCGAGGATCGGTCGAGCAACGGAGTGACTCCCGTGAAAACAACAAAAAAAATCAAGTGAAAAACAAAGTGCCCGCGAACGATGCCTCATCAAAGAATGGTTGCAAAGAAGATTAGTTGGATATGTTTCATTTGTGCTAAAATGAATGTTCAGAATGAAAGGCCTTTGCTCCTTAACGCTTCTGCTTTGCCGGTTTATATTTATTTATTGGGAGATCGATTAACTTCACAAATTCTTGACAGCTACAAGTTCACTTTGCAACAACGCAAAACAACAGCTCAAAATTTGATGTGATATAGGCCGCCTTGCCGAGAAAAGTATTTGGTGAAACATTCATGAGATTCATACTCTTATTATTGCTTTATCGAGACATCCGAGACATCATAGTTTCAAAACTCCGACTTTTTCAAGATGATGAGGAATGACTTAGAATACAATAAATGAGTTCATTACGTTGGAAACTACTAGGAAATACATATTCGCCTTGACGGTGAAGTTGAAACGGACCCATGCAGATATTTGAATTGTTGAGGAGGATGGAAAAACAAACTAGGTTTGGATATTATTATTGCAAGCAAGCAAAGATTATTACAAAAAAATGAGGAACGACCAAAATTTCAAGTGATGTAAGGTATTACAAAATTATCCAGATGCTGACATTTCTAAGCAAGATCAACGAAAGCGGTGCTTTATATGTGGCTCAGGGCCGGTCACTGGGTCGGCAGTTGCCAGCCGAGGTGTCAAAAAAGTGAGCGGTCGGTCGCACATATTGACAACGCGCAATAAACGGCCGCATCTCAATATTCGTTTGTGGTACGGATGTGTGTAGCGACATGCTTTTTCACTTTTTCAAATACTCGTTAACGGACACATCCTCTATCGTCAGGTCACTTTCACAGCTGACGACGCATAATTTTCCATATTATAAACCGTGACAACCAATGTGACCTCGTGCAGCCCCACGCCTATTGTCGACAACTTGTGGTTGAGTTGAAATGTTTTTGCCTTAACATACTGTGCATGGCGCAAAAAAAGGGAAAACATTGCACTGCTACAGGCAAACTATGGGCCAACTAGCTCATTACGTTTGTGGATCGAGTGGAGGGGGGGAAGGG
>JPKZ01004123.1:280530-295915 GCA_000803305.1 Toxocara canis | reverse complement strand
GGTAAGTAAACAGCTGATGTAGGACGGAGAACGTGACAGAACTATCAGAGACGTAAAAAAGACAAAGTGAGGCGATGCACTTCGCCTTTGGCGATGTACTTCCATAACAGCAGGCATTTGCATACATTTCCGTAGTGTTTTTTTTAGCTTTCAAAACAAACAACGCTTCACACAAACGATGTATCGTCATGAAGAAATCTCACTGCTGGTTTGCCGTGAGGATAACGTACTTTGCGCCGAAGCACGCATATTAACTGACGTAATTCTCGCTGGCAGGCCCAACGAGCTCAAAACGTTCCCAAACTTTCAAAACGTACAGAAACTAACAGCTTCGTAGGCTGGCATGTGCTATATGCGTACGAAGTCTCACAGAAAAAGCGAAAGCTCTAAAAACAGTAAACTGCTAAGCCCGCGACAACCTATCTGCTCGATCGAATGCAACGCTGAAGTGATCGGCGCTGTCCAGATGAAAGCTGAGCTGAGTACTAACTCAACGGTGAAACTGTCAACATCATACAACTGTCTACGATGAACTGAATGAACTGCCTCATCCATTTCAGTGGTGAACTGGTCTGCGTTATCAAACTGAAAAACGAACTGATGACTTAATCAACGGTTTGGTGAAATAAGCCAGTTAGCTCAGCATTAACTGATGCACATGACCCGATTTAACGATGCGCTCATCGTCGTGATATAACGCACAACTGATATGCATCATCAAACTAAAAGGCAAACAGATGCTCGTCATACAGTCACACGATGAGCTATAATGCAACATTCAACGCAGTGCTAAGCTGGATTGCATTACCAACCAAAACGGACGGCGCTGATCTCCGTTTTCCACTGATGACTTAATCAACGGTTTGGTGAAATAAGCCAGTTAGCTCAGCATTAACTGATGCACATGACCCGATTTAACGATGCGCTCATCGTCGTGATATAACGCACAACTGATATGCATCATCAAACTAAAAGGCAAACAGATGCTCGTCATACAGTCACACGATGAGCTATAATGCAACATTCAACGCAGTGCTAAGCTGGATTGCATTACCAACCAAAACGGACGGCGCTGATCTCCGTTTTCCATTCTACAACTCAACGTCGAAGATGGAACTGATCTGTGTTTTTCAGCTAAACGTTCAACTTATCCAAGTGACCCAGTTCAACGGTGAAGTGATCACCATTATCCAACTCTACAGTGATTTGTATTACCCAAGTCAACGGTTAACTGATCTGGACAATCAGGCGAGTTGATCCCCAGCTCAGCGTTGAATTGAGCTGCTTCATGCAACTCAACGGTGAGCACAACCCAACTGCGCCGCTGTGGAATTGTATGTTCCCTGCTCGTTTGTATGCCATGAGTCTATTTTTTTGGCATGCTTTCCATCGTAACTGGTAGTGACTGGTATTCTCAGTTATCTAAAATGTCCTCTAAAATTATTGTATCAACATACTGTAGCAGCATCTCTATTCATATTTGGCTGCAATTCCTTGCTTTCTACCGACCGTCGATTGAATAGTCTTTATTCAATAACAAAAAGTGTACATGACAATGAGTGTATATACGGAGATGACACCGACAAAAAAATATTTGGGGGCACATGCATACATGCATTACTGATATTCGGTTAAAAGATGACGGGCGGTGAACACGCTGAATAATGAGTAAGAGAAATGAATCCACTGAAATGGTTGAGATACAAGGACTGCAATTGTCGGCAAATGGAACAGTGTACAGTACTGCATAAAAGAACCGATAAGCAATGAGCAGTAAGCAAATTGTTGCGAGTGAGCGACAAAAAAATAAGATAGCGTATGACATACGAGGTAGGCAAATGCATTACGGGGTGCGCATGGTGTTCGATAGACTAAATCAAAAGAGCTCTCAAGTAAAGCGACTCTAGAATATTGAAAAGTTCTTGCTTCAACTATATTTTGAGGAACGCTGCTCCAAAGAAGGATAAATCCGAAATAGAAGCTATAAAAGAGGCTTTTTGTCGAGCACATTTTGCGCTTCAGTTATATGTTACGAGTTCGACATCCTCCTTTCTCAGCGAGCGAAAAAGTGCTTGCAAAAGATACATCCGAAAACCGTTTTACGATTTTATAAAACAGAATCAAATTAAACCTCACCCTGCGGTATTTCAAGATTTCGAAACTGAAACCATTGATCGAGTTTAGCATTCCGGTGAGAACGGTCCAAGGAAGAATTTGCGAAACGCTTTGCGAGTGGTGTTCTTGAACCTTTCCAATAGCTGTCGCTGTCATCGATGTCCGTCACATGAAATGAAGAGTGAAGTTTTGCTGCTCAGTTTGGTAATGGCTTTCGTCACAAATTCCATGCCAACTTTAACAGTTCTTAGCCGATACATGGTTCTGGACGCAAAATACGACAAAAGACTGTTGTCTTGTTTAAGAACGGAAGATAAAGAACTCGAATATGTTGCATTTGTCAGAATCGTCGAGTATTAGGCCTAGCTGACTGTCGTTTTAACTCACCAAGGTGTTGCCGAGCATTATTTCAATTGCCGTTCAAGCATTCAGCATTATTTCATTATAAAAAGATCTAGTGCCCCCGAACAAATGTTGCAGCTACAACAGAAGAACCGATTACGTAGTACACAAAATTTGCAAATCTGCTGTGTATTTCATTGATATGTAGGCATTCTCAGAAATCCCATTTCATCAAAATGGCATTTGTTTTAGCTAAATCGAATCTGCTAAAATCTTGACAGGTGTAGGATATCTGAATAGGGATACGGCACTGATGTCGAAATGAATACTAGCAAGGTCGCCTGATGAACAGTTTTCAAAAACAACTTACACTGTTGATGAGGTCGACATAGTTTTTCTTGCAGAAGACTGAAAATTTGTTTGGCCAGCGAGATCTTCGGAGAAACGATTTGAAGCGGTCGGTTAAAATGATTCCGTCGTGCACATCGTCCAAGGCAGAGCCCGACTAAGAAGTGGAGAAGCGATTGGCCAACGGGACACCCTTGAAGGTTATTTGGCAAATATAAGGGACCCGTTTTTTTGAGGGCTAAAAGAATTCCGGGCGTCGCCCAAAAAAGCAGATTTATAACTGCTGTAAATTGCTATTTTTGTAGAAATGCTATAAAGCTGTCGTGGTCACAAATGTTTGCGATGAAAGGATACAAAAACTGGTGACGGAATCGCTCCCATTTGGGATTTCATCAGAAATCGAAAGATCTCCGCCAAGGAGCGATTTCGCCGGATGGAAAAAGACCGCCCTCAAAATGGAAGACGGGACTGGGAGGAGGACGGTGGTTGAGGAATTCAGAGAACTGCTCCCGGTCGGACTCCTGGTCTTGGTCCGATCACGAACGAGATCGCCGCGCACTACACTGAAGCATTTGTGAACGTCTCCATGAGCCCATCCGCTCTAAATGTAGAGCTGAACTAAGAATTTTCCCTGTTCGAGCGTCAAAAGCATGCGCGGTCGCCAAAAGTTTTTGAAAATTCCGCCATCACAGTGGCTGTGGCATTTTCAAATTTTCATCGCTTTCTTCGGCTGTGATTGCATGCTTCTCATCACAAACCATTGAAAACTGTACGTGTTACATATGCGGAAAGCGAAACCAAAAGGCATCTTAACAAACGAACATGGAAAGGTTTGAGAATGTAAAATTAGCATATCTCATTGAAGAACACTTCCCGCACTGTCAATCACTCTGCAGATTTTTGCAATTCAATAGTTGTAAGAAATTTCATAAATCAAAATTGTGCATTCTCGCAAGTGCTTGCTCACTGCTGATCTGCAAAGTCGCTCAACTGCAAATAGTTTTCAATAGAACAGGCTCAGATGGCTTGGCCGAAAACCTTATTTTATTCATGCGACAAACTCTCTAAAAATGTTGAGGAGCGTCTTCATTTAGAAGTCTTCAAAGAGAAGAAAGTGGCGAACTACTATTTGGTCAAGTAATCAGAGAATCAGCGATGTCATAATCCTTTAAAAAATTTATGAAGAGGGGTCCCAAATGTGGGATTCTGACCAGTCGTCGAAGTCCGCACAGCATTACCCACTGATTATGAGGTATTGTAATTTAACACCAAGGTTGCCATGCTCACTTTGCGCAAAGTTCTCGTCCACGTCAGAAGTGTCGTTTCCGCGCAGGAGGCATCACCGTACATAAAAATAAACAGTGACTGTACATTCATATGCTCGACGGTGAAATTGATTCAGTGCGTTAAAAAGTCTGTATTTGCGTTTTAAAAAAATATTAGTTGCATCTCACTGATCTTCTACGACTCATGGCTAGTAGCCCTGCATTCTGAGACGAGAAAGAACGAACGGCATTTTCCTTGACATGTTAATTTGCATGTTTTTCTTCATGTATTTTCCAATATTTTATAATCGTATCGTTCAGTAGCGTTGCCATATCGGTAAACCAGTTCTTTATTCACAATTGGAAGTTGTACCATGCATGATCCATGCGTGATACCATTGTAAAATGTGACACTCATTGCACCGACAGCCTATCTGTGCTCTCTTGAATAGGTATGGCAACAGAATCGTCTATATGGATAGGATTTTTCAACAAATATCTGTGAGATGAAACAGTTTTTTGCCGTGCGAACTCATACTCATTAACTTCTAGTCATATTTTGTTTCTTCTTTGTTTTCGAATGTTGTCGTTCGCACAGTGAATCAGCGACCGTATGTAATTCGATGTGAGCGAAAATGTGATCTCATATTCGGCGTTCCTTAATCCCCGCACATGAGAACACTACTCTCCGCTCCGAATGTGTCATTGTTTGCTTTCCCTTCCAACTATTTGTCTCGTTTTTCTTTCGTTTTTTCATTTGTACGTCGAATTTCTTTCACGTTTATTCGCTTAATTTTTCGCTGTAATGTAATGGCCTGAAAATAATCACATTTTACGATTATCTCACTCAATTGGTGATACATTCGAAATTCTCCTTGAACGAAGCCCCTCATCTTAAGGAGTAATACCCTTTGAAAGCATTTTAAGATTAAGTTACGCTTTCTTGGAAGTGCAACCGACCGTCATGTTCGAAAGGAGGTATTATTCGTAAATGAGAGATTTATGAATATGCTGTGTTGATTGAGCTCATTAGATTTTGCAAACTATTACTCATTTAGAAGCAAACCGAAAAGGATCGTGTCGTCAACCTCCTTCTACAAACGCTTTATATGTAGATCGTCGGATCGTCGCACTAGCCGATCATAACCCGTCTTTTCTATTTTCATCACTTAAATGAGAAGTTTCAAGACTAAGCGTTGTGCCTTCTACATAGACAGAATCGCATGCAAGCTATCCATTCCAAAAATGCATTCACACTAATGACAGCAAAAACGTGTCCTTAGATGACTGTAATCTAACCAAAACGCTGTTTATCATCGAGTTTGGGGTGCATGCACAAGCCCTTTCGCTCCGGTGCTTCTTATCAACATCCACAACATACAATCCAATGAATGGTTCTTATCAATAACCATAAAAAAGTTCCTCTTATCTATTTTCCTGCCTCATAATTACGGAAACGTTCGGTTAAGGTTACGCGACGTGTGCTACGCCATGTCACGGCATACAAGAACGAACGAGCAACACGGCGCACTGCATGCCATACAATCGTGCCGAACGCTTCAAAATGAAAATCAGAAGTGTTTCTACACGATTTCGCTATTTTGTTTTCAGTTTGTTGTGCATGAGTCACAGAGCCGATAGAATGATTTCCCGATTATTGATTGTCCTCAACGTACATTTGTTGTTCTGCTATGCCTCACGCTTTCACTGGAAGTGACTGATTGAAGTTTTTGCCTTTGGATGTTTATTCTACTTTTTCAATATTTCAGGTACTAACAAGACTGTCGTGAAATAGAAGCATTTTAGTCTCTGAGCTGTTCTTGCGTCGAAATGCTCTCATTTTTCCGTAGCGGGCAAAAACCTTTTAAAAGTTTTACATAATAGTTCAAAAAAAGCAACTAAAAAAGGAAAAAAAGCCAAATAGCAACGAACTCGGATGGAGTTTATCATTTTCTGTTTTCGCTAAGATTTTGATGTCTTCGAGAAAGAAGTTTTTCGCAACTTTGAAATGTTTATATCACCACATTGTTAGGCTTCTTGTTTCGAAGCTGATTAGACGAAGCGGAGAAAAGCTTTCAAGTTTGTTCAACAAAGCCATTACGTTATGGGCCACTTCACTGAAAAGTGAAAGAAAGATAAGCTTGTTTCTTCCTCTCGAGATCCAATTTGTTGCTGCTTTGTTAAATACATTCTTCCCTTAGGAGGTTCTTAAATGGGCACATCTTCGTTATTGAGAGCTGTGAACCCATTTGTATTGACTGCCGGGGTTTCCTCTCACCCGGTAGCCAATATTAACTGAAGGTCGTAAAACTCAACTGGCCTGTTCGCTTCTTCGATCGTCACTGCTCTGCTTCAGCAGACGATCTCTTGCACTGCTTCTCCTCACTCACGCAACTGCTTCCGTCTCGCTTCTTCCAAACGTTCATCCTTACCCAGTTTCAAACTCAAACTTGGGTAATTAAACCTTTAATTGACGTAGCGCACGTACAAAGTATAATGACGTATGAAACTGACACATAGCAATACAATCCACCTAGCAAGCGAACGAGTTATAAAGTAAAACCAACACTACGTGATATGTGACGAAAAATAAATTTCCGCCCCACTAAGCAAACAAGTAGAGTCCCTGTTCGTGATTCGACCTATTCCAAGCGAAACAAATGATAATCTCGATCGAGCACTAAGATTCATTTCTGCATCTTTCATATTCTTTTCCTAGATGACCACACTGATATTATGATAGGAATCAAGATAAATTTTCTCACACGAAAAGGCGACCTTTAAATTAATCCTACGAAAGCTCAAAGAGATGTCTGCCTAATAAGAAGCGATATTGTAGCAGTTCACAAAGCAAGTAAAGGCAACGTGTTACGTGAAAGAAATTAAACAACATAATTCAACGATAAAGCAAGACACACGAAACACCACGCTCCTCACGACCTCTGCAGAACGATTCTCTCTTAGCCTCATGCTCTCCTCTTTTATAAGCTTAACGGGTTGGCATCATACTGTTCATGACGAGTCCTTTTTGAATGACGATATGGCTTCACGAAGAAAGAGGCGCCATGTTACAGTGCCTTCTCCTCTGTAGAAGCGGCTCTCCCTACGCGTTTTTGCCCCAACCTTTTCTTACGGCTGAATAAGCGGAATTTCGCGAATGCAGCTGCGACGCATTTTTGCACTCTCAACATTTGCTTGCATCTTTCTATCATTCAAAATTTCTACAAGCTCACTTAAAATTTGCGAGTAGTCGCGACACCATTTAACTGGTTTCATTTATAATGATCTCCAGCATTACAAGATATGTCCGTTAAGAAATTGAAGCAAAAATTTTTGATTGCTCAGTATATGATTCATTCACAGAAACTACTTCCGATTCATACGTAGTATCCAGCATGGAAGTAATTACGTCAAACAAAAGTCATCAGTTCTGAACAGCCGATTCGTTCTCGTTGTGATTTCATTCTTTTGCGAGGTGCTTCCACTAATGTTATGGGGCCCGCGAGCCCAGCGGCTTCCGTGGTGTTTTCTGATGGACCCGAGCATAGTGAAGAGTTAAAGAGCCGAACCTGAGGAGGTGAGAGATCGGCTGAATAAATTAGGGACCGCTACAGCATGAATCGCAGAGACCATCAGCGATCGAATCGTTTGGGCAATGAAGATCTCTGTAATACGGTGCAGTTTAATCCGTTTAGGCAAAATTTTAATCATTGTACTGAAAATAATTAACCGTATTGCTCGTCCACCGGATAACTAGTGAATAGTTCTACTATTAATAATGATCACTACCTGTGTTGCTCGTCTGCAATACTGATAATATTGATAAGCACGATAAAACTATGCTATTGATGCGTGGGAGCAGTGCTACAAAAGCATCGCATCTGTGCTACCATCACTTACTACATTATTTACACACTACTACTGCTGCATTACTGGTATTTATGGTAAACTGTGCAAACATTAACGGTCGCAGTACTAGCTCGTACATCCTCTCCTTTACCACCATCAGGCTTATCGTGAATATTCGTTATGCAGGCGGCATGAAAAAGCTGAAATTATTTTATTCATATCCATCTCATAATTACTGCCTACTTGAAGTAGCTTTGAGAAACCAACATACTCGAACACAGGGAGACGCTTTGTTAATTCATCGGATTTTCAGCAGCACGTGGCTAGCAAAATTGCTCGATGGAAAGCGAGCGAGGAGCGGAGATGGAAGACGATGAAAGTCGTCCTCTGCTTGAAGAACATGCCAAAGAAAGTGCTCCGATATCCCGGTAAGTAAATCAAAGTTGTTTTAGTTAATTCTTTTCAAAAAAAGCAAAATTTTTGATGCTGCATGTTTGCGGAACCCTTTTTAATTTGCTTTTGAAAATGTCAAGGGGACGAATTTTCAATCACTCTGACAAAAAATCGAAGAAAATTTCTCAGATGCTTTAGAGTGTTTGGAGCTTCACGATCTGCGGTAAAGCAATATATCTTGAGCCTGTTTTATGTCAACTTTCTTAATAAGAAAAAAATTCGAAGTGGCTCTTCGAAAAGAGGGAACAAGCTGCGTTCAGTGGTTTGCCAACTGCATCAAAGGCTTCTTCTGAAAGACGATCTAATCTGAAGGAAAGAAGATCTAGTCTTTTAAAACAAAAAGCACAAGCTTTTGAGACGTTTCAATAACCAAAAGATTAGAAATCAATGCCAAAAATACGGTGATATCATCGAAATTAGAAACGCTAACAGATTTGCGTTCAAAACAGAAAATCGTAACAACGCGATGCGAATTCTGAATATGAAACTACCAAAACACTACAAAGTTGTAGGCTGTCGAAAGAAGTTTTTTATCGACTTTGCACTATAAGCGGATAAGATTCACCCGATTACTTAGCAGATGTGTAATCGCAAATTTCGGACGAAAAAGTTAAAATGAGTAGGTTGTGCGCTCTGATAAGACACAGATAGTGTGATCGCGTTTTGATTAATAAGCGGTTGATTGAATTGTTGGTGCATGATGCAAAACGATCGGGATATTGCAGAAGACTAAAACCAAAACCACAGTGATCATACTAGGGATCACCTTATATGCATATTTTTAAACGGCAGTCTTCGATCCTTTTTACACCGTCCTTCTATTCACTCCACTCTCCACTTAGGTTTTTCCGAGAGGCGCACTCTCCTCTTAGGTCTTTCTTTGTGCTCACCATATAGGCGTATATCATGTCTCGTGGCCTTGCTGGAAAGTGGAAAATTTATGTGACATCCGTGTCTCCCCTCATTGTTAGGTCTCTCCCATCTATATATAAAAATCTATTTCGTGAGCGATTTATACGACCTACTCGCTAGGCCATAACCTATCAAAGTATATGCTCGTCCGCTTACTAATTTTTACGAGGGCAGCCTCAAGGTTTATTTACACGTGATTTGCAGTCTCTGTGTATGGCACTTGAAATTTTGCGAAAGTGATGCATTCACCTTCCTAATGAGTGTGTCAAAAATCTTTCCACTTTTGACCTTTAGCAAGCTCCGGGGAAACCTCGCTTCCCGACAGGTGACACCACTAAGGATTCCGACAGATGAAACTCCCTCGATTTTGCTTCGTCTTTTCCATCTCGTTCTTTTTTCTTTCCCTATCCCCCTACATCCAGTTGGATCACAGGCAGTTTCATCATTCGCAACTGGAAACTACTCGTCCAAATGCGGAGACCTCGTTCTCTGGCGACCTTCCATTGTAGGGCTCGATGGAGGGGTAAGTTCCCGATTTGTTACTGCAACATTCTTCTAATAGGGTCCATTCCAATCGGATCACTCCGCAAAAGGCTTCCTCTCTCATCCATTCTTTCCATTTACTCAAAATCATTCTTGAAGCATGTTTTATGGAGCCTACAGAGGAAAGATTGAACTGCCGTTATGGATCGGCGCTCGAGGATGGAAGGTCGCAAGCTTGATAAGCGAAGTTAAAAAGCACGCTTTATCGATTTTAGCGTTTTGGCCACAGTGAATTATTAATCGGGTCCGACTTTTCTCACCAATTTCCTTTCGTTCTTTCGGTTGTTTTCACGATTACCGTCTTCATAGTCACTACCTCTGTTTTATTTTGCTGTTTACGTTCTCTTTTCGAAAGATTTTTTTGATTGCGTTTAGCGCATTGATCGGGGTTTCGGATTTTAATATGCGAATTTTAGAAATAATATGCAAATTTTAGAAAAGTAACTATTCGAACACCCGGTCTTAGCGTTAACTTTTCCAATTCATTTGTCCTTCTTGCGCATCATACTGCGTGTTCGCAGTGTTCACATAGATGCATTATAGGATATGTGTTATTGTTGTAGCTTTATTCAGTCGGAGCATCAGCTCATAAAGTTTACGCAATTTGTTTCCGAAGAATTGCACAGTTGCGCCCCTCCAGAAAAACCCACCGAACTTTTAGCAAGTTATGGAACGATAAAAGGCGAGAAGTGGTCTTTTGTCTTTCTTTTAATCATCACAGCGAAATCCGATTTCTTTCATACGACAATCGTCATCTTCTTGTAATACTATTCCGACTAGATTATAGCGAGGCCATATCAAATGTGAATAAAGTCTACTCTTCTTCTTCTTCTTCTTCTTCTTCTTCTTCTAATTGCGTGCAATACCCAAACTGCTATCGTTTATTCCGACCTGACGGTTGCTCATACACAGCCGAACGGTAATTGAGTGGCTCCGAACTTTCGAAATTATAATCCTCGACAAGTAGCCACAACACTGCAGAACTCATTCGCGTTAAAGCGCATATATTTTCAGGAGGTTTTTTGTGATGCTTATCGTTGCGATTGTGGTCATTTTTGCACTCGTTCTTGTGGCGACCACTTTCTCTGCACTCTATTTTCATCTGCTGAACAAGGTTAGCGTTTTATGGGTTGGTTCCATCGAAAACGCTACCGCCACCAATCATTGAACGAACCCGCCGCCGCAAGGGTAAAGGCGTGTGCACGTTAGGGAGCATTTTAGAGCTATCTGTCTACCCGGTGTCATGTGATTTTGTTAAATGCTAGCGTAATTGAGGCGCAGCCAAAGACGGCGTATGAAGTGTAGTGAGAGGGTGATGTAGTAGTAAAATTTCATGGGATCTCCATGGGACTCATCATGGGATTTTTCATGAGATTTCATGAATTTCATGGAGATTTTCTGAACAGTTTCAGTGACTGACTGTATGCAAGCTGCTAAAAGCTTAGCGTTGTAGGAGAAATATCATCAGATAAAGGTCTCACCAATTCGATCTTTTTTGTCGCTGATTTTCGTATATGTATGGAGTTCACTAACAAATTTACGCCAATTAAAGTAAATAACGTCACGCTGTGGTGATCTTAACGGAGAACGTTTAAGAAACGTTTGTATATGGCAGATTTCTGTTTGTCTTCATAAGGCCGATGCATATATCAAAAATCTAGGAATAACTTTTATAGAGTGTCGAGAAATGTGTGCATCTCTCGTGTTATGCCAGTTCGTTTGTTTGCTTGTTTGTTTTAAAGTGATGAAATTTTCCGAAAATTCGCCCTAATTTCTAAGGTTTCTGCATTTTATCTTTCCGGTTACGTTGCCTTTATTTATTCACCTTGTTTTTCCTTTCAGTCACATAAACTACTCATAAAACCACGCGAATTTCAGACCTTCAGTAGCTGACACCATAGGTTGCTCGTCTATATAGATGCGATATCCTCATCTATCTAAAGCACGATTCGGAGAGTAGGTCTGACTGATGGTTGTCAAAATTTGGTTTTCTTAGAAGTTGCTAAAAGCATTTTCTAAGAGAACCAAACTTCGACGGTTCAAACGCACTGCAGCCTTTATCTGGTTTCTGAATGATAACTTTCGGTCCAGCTATTACTGAACCTCTTTTATAATGGCTGGGCCAATCTCCATTTCTTAAAAATGGAAATTTGCTTACACGTCCATTTCCGTTTTTAATTATGAGTGAGCTTGTAATTTGCGCTTTGTGAGAGGATTGTTGCGGACAGAACAAAAGCGCTGTTCGGTAAACATCTAAAAACGAGACTGTTTTTTCCCCTCACTATCTACGGGAAGATGACAGGACAATCTTCTTTGTTCCCAACTTCGGCAGTTGACTTATAATACAATTGCTAGACGCGTGTGTAACTGAACTGAATACGTATACACGCATTAAACCCAACACTCATGTCGTATGCATGTGTTAATGTGTACAGTTGGCACAACTGTAAATATGGACAGGTGATGAAATGACTAATTTCTAAGGATTCTCGGAAACTACCTCTTTGGCCGGATCCATCAATCAGTCCGCTTGGTAAATATGAGAAAGCAGCGGTCGCTGCCGACAACGAGTATTGCTCTGAAATAGGAAGGTATTGCCTTCGTTTTGTTTATGTTTGGCAGTTGCCTCTAGCCTCCGTTAGCTCCAAATTAATAAGCAATCATTTCCCATGTTTGCGACGTTGTTTTTCATGTGAATCTGAGCAAGGTGATTGAAGGGTCAAGTATGATGATGAAACTTGTAGTTACTGAGTGGAAACTTGTAGTTACTTGCGTAAAAACGTTGCTGAAAGAGCGAAAATGTGCATTTATTAAACCTTGTTATAAAACACAACAGCTTTTCAGAGTATAACGAAATGAGGCGCCTTAAAGTCGGGAACATGAGAAATTTATTAAACGCCCTTCCGATCATTATCATTATCCCTTCAGCACACTGAGTGCCTTAGAACGGGCATACAGTTTACTCTCTATCCGTGGTTTATATTCTGTTATTACGACTGCTTGATGACGTAAATCATCAAATCAGCTTATATTCGCCACAATATTGCTTTATTGACCCTCCCATTTTTTAAACGTTAAAGTGCGGTTTTCTTTCTCACATGTTGGTTCCTTCAATGTGGAAATGCAAGAATCGACTAATTTTTATGAGAACGGAAGTTAAACGAATACATTTGACGCAGTTTACTGTATCTACTGTTGAGAACATTTTAATGGACATATGGTTTTTTTTTTTACGTAAAGAACAAATTGTCTAGAAAACTTTATATTGCTTGCAGTGTTTTGTGAAATGACACATTGAGAGTGTTTGTTAGCAAATTTAATTTGGAGATAATTCATCAAAACCACTAAATGTGGTTTGCTGAGTAAAACATACAAGCGTAATATATCTTAGGGGAGAGGGCGGGAGGGGATGGAGAGAGACAGAGAGAGAGGATGGGGATTTGATAATCGATGATCAAAAAGCATGTATAACTGTTCTTTTTTTTATTGCTCAGTGCAGAACCGTTTTGACGCCTGAATGTTACCTTTTGCAGGGATGTGCTGCTTAAGGGAGGCAATGCGGTCGATGCGGCCATTGCAACTTTGTTTTGCATCGGTGTTATGGATTCCCATTCATCTGGTATTGGCGGTGGCCATTTTATGACCATTTATAATGCGTAATGTTTCGCTCTAATTTTAAATTATCCTTAATCTTCTAACTAATGTTTTTATAAAAAATATGGAGATACTTGAGAGAACATAGGAATCTTGAGTACTGTAATATGTAAATTAATGTGTACGACATGTTAAAAAGCCATTTCCTATTAATACTTAGTGTTGATCCCAGACAGTCTTGTTTAGTCGTTTTTAAGCTGTTAGGCTATCTCCACACAAAACACTGTTCTCAGATTTTGACTCGTAACTCTCCGCGTTGTTGTAATTATGGCCTTAACCAATGAGTTGGATGTAATCTCAGCCATTTAAAATCTTATTGAAGTAGACCTGTTCTATAAGTGAATTATTTCTTGAACTTAAGGACGACGAGAAAATGCTATGTAGTGGATGCGCGTGAAACGGCACCAGGAGCTGCTGAAGAAAAAATGTATGTCGACCGATGGAACGAGTCGCAGATTGGTGAGAGGAGTCACGTCATTTGAAGTGATTACTCTTGTTTTTAAGGAAACTGAATGTAAATGTTGTGATTTCATGACGGTTGTGTCTTTTCCAGTTCTTATTCTCTTCCGTTTCATCACTTTTTCTTAAGAGTGATATATGAATGGGGGCATTGCATGGTCTTTTTTTTTTTTAAAAAAAAGACTTTCAACAAAGAAGAGAATTCTTTTTATTGGTGATTCATTTTTTGATAATTAGCTATGGATGCAATGAATTGTTGAAAGCGTTTTGAAAGTTTTTCTCGAGTTTATGACGATCTTTGGCGAAAGATTGATTTTCTCATGATTCAGAGTTTATGTTAAGCGCGTGTGGCTTACTAATAGCGCACATCTAGTTTTCTTGGGTATGAAGAGGGATTGACGTGGTCACGTTTTATATTCCCTAAAAGTCACCTCTAGTTTCACAGATTAGGCCCCAAACAAATTTCTTGATGTAGAACTTCACAGGAAATTAGTTGCTGAGGAGACTTTGAGTCTTCCACAGTTGATCGAGAGCCATGATCCCAGTAATTCCTTCTTGTTTGTAATAGTCGTTTTGCTGTAGCTCTCAAGCACTCTAATTTCTCGTTTCGAACAGTGCAACATAAAGTTATAGATAAATAACCTCCAGGTTGGCGAGCAATAGCAGTTCCCGGCGAGCTGCACGGAATGTGGACTGAGTATACACATTTTGGAGGCGCAATTAGCTGGGAACAGCTCGTGTTACCAACTATCAATTTGATGGAAGAAGGTAATGTTCACCTATTTTTTTCAGCCTTCCTTGAAGTTGTCTGCTCATCTTGCTTGCACCCTTTGCTGTTTTATTAGTGATATCACCCGCACGAAAAGTACTTCGATTTTTTGCGTTTGTCTGTATCTTATCGAGGTAATGTAAAGCACAGTGGTACAGTACAGTATCTGGAACAAGATGAAAATGCCAAACGCAGTGTAACGCTGTACAATAAATTCTGCACATTTTTCAAAAGATAGAAACTGATATAGAAAGTGCAAATACAGTCTGCGCTTTTTGCAGATACAGAGCACTTGTGCGTGGTGCAAAATACCTGTATTTCTGAGTTAGCTTTCGGTATAGAGCTGAGAATTCCCGGAAGAAATTCTCCGATTCTGTGTTTTTGGAACATTATTTCTTCGATTCGTCTCGCCGTATTCACTTGTCTGACAAATTGTTCAGTTTCAGTCAATCATTTCAAGTTTTCTTTACTTCCTGTTCTTTGTGACCTCAGCAGGAAGGAAAAGGACGAAGCGCTAACAATCTGATTGAAGCATCGGAAAAGAGCGCCATGATCACTGAAAGCTGCCGAAATAATTGAAACAACTCGATTAAAAACAGAAAAGTTTAGCATTCATCAAGGGTTGTCTCCTCCTGTTTATTATTTTTCTTTTTGGGGGGGGGGGGGGGGGGGGGGG